>SNQJ01S0031027.1:37329-50230 GCA_010110895.2 Picea sitchensis | reverse complement strand
GCATGGTGTATTGTGGTGTATTGGTGTAACTCTTATACTATTGTTCATTTCTCATTAGATATAGTTGAATGGTTTAAGTATAAGTTGAAAAAGTTTTTAAATTGTACTTGATACTAATTCACCCCCCTCTCAGTATCAACAATTTTTTACTTAATAAATAGAGGAATTTCAATCTCTTTGTATGGTAGAATTCTAGAGGAGGCATGGACAAGTAAAAAGGTGAACTATTATTTTTTGAAGACTTTTGGTTGTGAAGCATTTGTCCATATTGATAAAGAAAATAGAACAAATCTTGAGGAAAAATCCAAGAAGTATACCTTTATTGGATACAGTGTTAATGATTTTGGTTATCACTTATGGGATTATGAAAATCACAAAATCATTAGGAGTAGAGATGGCATAGTCAATGAGAATGTAATGTACAAAGATTAGTTGCAAGGAAAGAAACAGGAAAAAGAAAAAAATGACTATGCAATGTTTCATGAGATCACTGAAAAATAAATTCCAACGGTACCAGAAAATAAAAATGTACAACAACAGGAGAAAAAGGTACCTCAAACTCCTGCAAGTGTTTTTAGAATATCTACCAAGTTAAGTAGACCCCCTGAACAATACTCTCCTTCATTGTATTATTTATTGTTGACTGATTTCGGTGAACCAAAATTTTATGAAGAGGCAATGCAGGTAGATACTAAAAAGAAGTGGGAGAAAGGCATGAAAGAGGAGATGGATTCCCTGGTAAATAACTAGACTTGGTATTTGGTTCAGTTGACTGTAGGAAAAATAACATTGCAGAATAAATGGGTTTCAAGTTCAAAGAAGAAGATGGAGGAAAAACGTGGTACAAGACTAGACTTGTTATAAAGGGGTTTTCACAAAAGAAAGGCATATATTTTGATGACATATTTTCTCTTATTGTTAAAATGACTTCATTTAGGACTATTTTAAGTCTTGTGGAAATATAATATTTACATCTTGAAAAGTTAGATTTAAAAACATATTTTATCCATGGGGATTTGGAGGAAGATATTTATATGAAGGAGTCACATGGGTATGAGGTCAAAGGGAAGGAAAAATTGGTATGCAGGTTGAAGAAGAGTTTGTATGTCCTAAAGAAAGCTCCAAGGCAGTGGTATTTGAAGTTTGACATGTTTATGAAAAAACAAGGTTACAGTAGATGTCATTCTAATCACTGTGTTTATTTTAAAAAGATAGAAAATGGAAGTTATATTATCTTGCTATTGTATGTAGATGACATGCTTGTTGCAGGGTATAATATGAAGGATATAAATGTACTCAGGAAGAAATTATCTAATTCATTTGTGATGAAGGATTTGGGTGTTGTAAAGAAAATCCTTGGTTGAGAATAACAATAGATAGGAAAAATCACAATTTGACATTGTCTTAGGGTGAGTACATAGAGAAGGTGTTGGAGAGGTTTAGAATGCATAATGAAAAACCAGTTAGTACACCTTTGGCCAGCCATTTAAAATTAACCAAAGAAATATTTCCCAAGACACAAGAGGAGATAGAATACATGTCTAGGGTCCCTTATTCATCAACAATTAGAAGATTGATGTATGCGATGGTTTGCACAAGACCAAATATTGCACATGCAGTGGGAGTTGTGAGTAAGTATATGAACAGTCCAGGTAAAGAACATTGGGATGAAATAAAGTGGATTCTCAGGTATTTGAAAGGTACTTCTACTCATGCATTATGTTTTGGAGGTTCAGACACTATTCTACAGGGATATGTTGATTTATATATGGAAAGTGATAAAGATAGAAGGAGGAGCACCATAGGGTATGGAGGAGCACCATAGGTGGAACATCAGTAAGTTGGATTTTGAAACTAAAAAATTTGTTTCACTTTCAACAATAGAGGAAGAGTACGTTGCTACTACAGAGGCTAGTAAAGATATGATTTGTTTACATAGGTTTATGGAGGAATCGAGAAAGAAGCAAGAGAATAACAGGTTGAACTATGACAAAGAGAGTTCCATTCATCTTGCAAACAACTCATCCTTACATTAGAAGACTAAGCATATACATATCAGGTACCATTTCATATGATATGTATTGGAAGATGGACATTTGAAGTTGGAAAAGATACACACGAACTAGAATCCTAAAGACATGTTAACAAAGGGAGTAACCAAGGAGAAATTGAGTTCCTACTCAGTTTGAATTGGTATTCAAGCATGAAGGTGAAGATGATAAATTTTCCAGGTCCAAGGTGGAGTATACTCCAGTAGGTACAACAACAATGGAGTTTTTGTGATCAGTCTCCAAGTGGGAGATTGTTGGTTATGGAGCCTGATTATCTTCATGTTGAATAAGTCTTTATTTTCAGTCATGTCTATACCCCATGAATATTGTACACCCTGAAATATTGTAAACCCCTTGACGTGGGGGGGTTTCCACCCCTACGGGGTTTGGGCGGATCATCCCCTCGGTTGGGGTATCTGGGGGCCAACGATCCCCCGATGACAGTTTGGGGGATAGCGTTCCCTAAAGTAAAAACTTCCTTGTAAATGTATATTGTAATTTCATAGTAAATTTGGACCGTTCATTATAAGGTCGCAAATATGACGATAGAATTTATGTTAGGTTTTTTTTTCCCTATAAGGAAACCCTATTTTATGAGGGAAATGCATTTTGGATATGAATCATTGCAAATATTGTATTCTGAGAGAGGAGATTGTGAGAGAAAGAAGAGGAAGTTACAGCGGGTGTGTTGTAGGTTGTATCCCTTCATTTGTTGGATAATAAAAAGGAAGGACCTGAAAATTTCTTTGGTGGATGTAGCCCACACTGGGTGAACCTCGTATATCTGTGTCTCTATTGTATTGTGTATCTTTTGTGTTTAATTTATGCATTTTTTTTTTAATTTCTTTGTGATCCTATTTTTCTAACATCTTATTTGTCATCCCATCTGACTATGGGTGATATGTTGTACTAAAATTCAAATTATTCCCAAATCTCTTAAAGATTCCCTTCCAAAAATTGGAAGTTAACTTAGGATATATGTCTAACACTATTTCATTATGCACACCAAGTATCCTAGCAATTTATTGTACATAAATCTTGGAAATATTAGTGGCCTTGTCATTTATTTTCACCGGAATGAAATGTGCAACCTTTGCAATATTTTCCACCACTACCATGATGGAATCATGTTTCCTTGTTGTACTGGGAAACTTGGTAATGAAATCTATAGTAACAAATTCCCATTTTCATTCATGAATGGGAAATATATGTAGCAATCCCATTGGATGTGTTAGCACTCCGTAATTTCTCAGGCTGAGGGAGAAATTGACAGAGGTAACCACAAAACCACTTGGAGTCAAGGATATATCCGTCCAAGACTCAGAGAGGGATCTCTCTGTATGATTTAACTTTGTTTGGATGTAATATTAGGCTAGTTAAGAGGATATAAGGTTTGTTTTTTGAGTTTTTGGTTGAGACAACAAAAGAGGGCCATTGGGCTAAATGGAGTCAAAAGGTCAAAGGTGATCCAGTGAAGGAATAACTGAGATCATATGTAACAAGGCAAGGTAGTCATGTCAGTGGATCCTTGTAGTTTGTGAGATGGAAAAGAAGAACAAATTAGGGTTCAATTCAAATGTAGAGCATTGCTACCTGAATTCTACATTCAAACTTCAGAAGAAAACATAAATATTGTTTTAATCCAGAAACATGGTGTTTTAAACAAATCCTGAACATAATCTTCTTATAAACAAAAAAGAAAGAAACAACATGTGAGACCAGAGAAGAAAATGTTATATCAAGAATAACTTCACCACATAACTATGACACAAGAATATGGAAGTATAATGTCTTTGTATTCATCCAAAAAGAGTCACTTACAACCTCCTTAACATATTTACCGTATATGATAATCTTTCAATACCATCCTTCCCTTAAGGTCCAACCATTTGCTCGACTCTCTTGGGTCTACATATAGATAAAAAAAAAATTTCCCCATCTGAGGGGTTGAATCCTACCTCCTTGGATCATATCACAAAAATATCTCTAACAATACCCAAAGCTAGGAAATTCAAAACATACTTCCTAGTTTATCTCAACTAACTCAATTTGACTTTGACAAGCATTCAATATCACCAAATCCACATGGAAAAAGATAATTCAACCCCATGACACTTAATTAAATCATATAAATTCACTATATTTTGAATTACATCAGTGGGAATCAACTTTTACCAAGAAAATTCAAAAACCTATCACAATTCCCAGAAATGCAACACCAATCTGCAAAAGCGCAGTGCCCATCTTGTGAAGGACTTTTGAAGGCCTTCCCATGCTCCAAATTCACTTCTGAAAGATGCATTGGAAATATTAGGATGTCTAGTTTTCATTATACACCTCAATAAAGACAAATGGACACTCCATGAGGGAGAAAATTTCATTTTCCCACATCTACGCCCAAAACCGCAATGCCTGGTGCAAAAAGGTGGCAAAGAGTGATTGTTTGACCTGTTTTGGGGTATTTTCTCCCAGCCTGTTTGCTGATAAGGAACCAAGAGAAGATATATGACATGTGTAGGGTAATATATATTCACCAATATCAAATTTTTGGAATTTTTAGGTCTGAGGAAAAAGCGCAGCGCCAAGGCACTGCGTTTCTGTACATGCCCGAAATTATCATTTTTTCTGGGTTTTCAGCAAACATAAGGCTCCAAGATGTAGATATATATCTATAAACATAAGTAATTTTACAAAAATGAGATATGTTTTTGTTATTTGGTATGTTTTGAACACAAACCTCCTCCATTTCTCCAAAATAATTTCCCATTTGTTCACAATTCAAGTTTGAAGTTGGTCACTAAAACCTGCAAAAGCGCAACGACCATTTGCAAAAGCGTAGTGTCCTGTTTTAGGAAACTTTTGGATGGATTTTGAGCGTGATTTCTATGAATTTATGGTTTTAGGAGATATCCATGAATTTTTAGAAGACCTTTAAAACTGCAAAAATCCATCTCCATGGCTTCCAAAAATTCAATCTCCCAAAAATACTCCCAGAAGCGCGACGAAAAATAGGGGTCAAAGACGAGCTGATATATATTTAACCATAATACCTGTGAATAAAATAAAAGAGGTTTTTTTTTATATTGATATGTTTTGGAAATAAAACTCCTTCAGTTTCCCAAGTTTGATCTCTGATTGGCCACAATCTGTCTGGAAAAAAGATGACTAAATAGGACATTTCTAGGAAATGTGCCTTCAAAGATTCTCCAAGTGACATGTTTTGAGTATATTGTTCTTGTTGTGCCAAACGTGAGGTTTTTGGACTCTATGAGTATGCTTGGATGGTTATAATGGTGTACTTTGGATAGTAGGTTGACTAGCGGAAGACAAAAAGATATTTAACTGAATGAATGTCTCCCAAGTGATGTTCATTTGTGCAAACTGATGCAATACAATGATTTCGATGGAGGATTTCGATGCCCTGGTGATTGAGATGAAACTCTATGATGGATAGGAGATTAATGAAGGTGAAATGAACTATTCAAATGTTTTTAATGGTCTTTTATAATATGGAGGTCGATTTTTGCTAGTGATGGTGACATGACATTTTCACAGGAAGTTTCATGAGAGAAACAACGGATGGAACCTGAATAATCAAACTTCCTATAATTTATAGGACCCTAACATGATGTATTTTCTCATCCTTTACCTTCTATCAATCCATGCATCTGGATAAATATTCAACCATGTCTCTCTTCATATCAGGCCAAAAATACTAGCCTTTAATAGCTGCAATAGTTTTATGGTACCCTGGGTGTCCATCTTGTGGTACATTATGCATCTCTTTTAGAACTAAATTTCTCAATTATTGAGAATTGGGAACATAAAATATATTCCTGAACAAGAGGATTTTATCCTCTTTTATCTTGTAATGTTTATATTTTTGTTGTACATTATTCTATTGTAAGCCCTCTTTAACTTGCACATAATGCTAGTTTGATGTTACAACCTCTAAAATTATATCTTATAAATTGTTGTGCACATACTAATGGTTGTAGTATGCATTTCCTACACTCTTCTACTAAGTGAATCAACCACTTTATTCTCTTTTTCGTTGATGTTCTTGATGTCAAAGTCATATTCGCTAAGAAATTCCATTCTTTTATTTTGTCTAGCACTTAGTGCTAGTTTCTCAAACAATTATTTCAAACCACTATGATCTATCCTCAATTCAAATATTCTACCCATGAGATAATTCCTCCACATTTTTTAGGCATGTACTATGGCTACCAACTCTAAGCCCTTCCTTTCATGCCATATGTGCACACAAAGCCCTTCCTTTCATGCATATGTGCACACAACAAAATCCTCATCTAGATATGCAACCTTTAAAATAGGTGCATTGGTTAATAAATACTTCAAGTGTTTGAAACTTTATTTGCACTTGGTATTCCATAAAACCTTTACTCATTTATTTTGAAAGGATGTTATTGGTTGTGAAATCTTGGAGAAACATCTAATGAATATCCTATAATAACAATATAAACCCATAAATGATCTAACCTATGAAATCTTCTTTGTGTTGGGATGTTATATTATGTGCACTGAAATTCTAGTCGAGGTGGGTCGATTGGCAAAGAAATTCAAGGTCAAAGTGTTAAACTAAGAAAAGTTGAAGTCGAAGTAATCGACAACAAATCGAAGAGGTCGACCAATAATAGGTCAACAGGTGAGTGTGTGGAAACCGACTGAAGATCGAATGGAGGTCGACTCGTAAACTTACTTGAAGTCAACTGTAATAGAGTCCCAAGATTCACGAGATTTGTAGCCAATGATCTGCATGTATATGTAATCATTTTTAGGGGGACTTTATTTAGGGTTTTCCCTACTGCAAAGACTATAAATAAGGTGTGTTGTAATTCTATAAAAGAGGGAATGGTAGTTAATATTTAGATCAATCGTTTTAGAGGTTGTTGGTCATGTAGATGTAAGTCAAATTGGCTACAAGGTTGTCCTTATGTAGATAAACAAGGTATGATTTCGATTTTGTCTTAGGTTTGGACCAAGGTTAGGCATGTAATATTTTATCCTAAATGAATAATAAAAAAAGAGAGAAATATCTTCAAGGAATGTTGGTTTTCCCGTTTGGGTTTCCAGAGTAAAATCTTTGTACAATGTGTGTTTGATTTATCATTTACTTTATATCTTAAATATTTATTCCTCTCTTCTACTAGGTTTAACATGGAAGTTTTCTATTTCCTAACATGTGGTATCATAGCTTGGTTTAACAACCTTGGATCTTAGCTAAACCCTAGGTTCACTAAGAGTCATAAGTCAAAAATATTTAAAGTTGTTCTTAAAGAATGGAAAGTACCTAGAGAATAGAGATTGAAAAGTTCAATGGCCAGAATTTTGAGCTTTGGAAGCTTAAGATTGAAGATCTCCTTATAGATCAAGAACAATCAGAGACAGTCTACCAAGACACAATTTTTGTAGGTATGTTGAGGAAAGAATGGGAGAAAATCGAGAGAAGGGAAAGGAGTACGATTCTACTTTGTCTTGTAGATTTGGTACTACTAAATGTCTCAGGTGAAGATTCGAACAAGAAACTGTGGGACAAGTTAGGGAGCTTATACCAGTCAAAATCCCTGGTAAATAAATTGTTCCTTAGAAAGAAACTGTATCCTTTGAGGATGAGTTAGGAAAGTTCAGTGACTAAGCATTTAAATGCGTTTAATACCATAATAAGCCAATTATTTTTTGTGGATATTAAGATCACTGAGGAGGAGAAATATATTAACCTATTATTCTCTTTTCCATACTCTTGGGATAGATTAGTTGTGGATATATGGATTAATTCAACGAAATTAGCACTAGAAGATGTGGTTGCATCTCTACTATCAGAAGAAATGAGAAGAAAGAACTGGAAGGATTGACCAAATATGCACTAGTGGTGAGAGGTCAATTGATTGATAGAGATAAAGGAAAATTCTTTGGTAGAAATTATAAGTCGAAGGGTAGATCTAAATCCCTTATTTAGTTGACGAGAAGATGTTAGAAAAGCGGCAAAGTTGGGAATTACAAAAGGGATTTCAATTCGAAGGAAATGGAAGTTTGTATAGGATCCAATGATAAGAAGTAGATTAAGAGAAAGACGACTCCAGATAAGGGCGGTTATATGTACCTGGAATCGAGTAGTACATAGTTGGATCAAGATGTTTGGTTGATCGACTCAAGAGAATATTATCATATGACACCACATAGAGAATGGTTCTACGAATATGAATGATATGAAGGAGGACATGTGTTCTTGATGTACGACTTGACAACCAAAATTGTTGCACAGGGAAGAGTCTGACTGATACTGCAGGATGGGGGGAGTAGAACCCTTCCAGGTGTGGTAGATATTTCAGGTTTGCAAGAAAATTGATATATGTCGGCAATATGAGTGATGCAAGACTACACACTCTATTTCATAAGGATACATGCAAGATGGTTAGATATGCAACAGTCTTAATGAAAGGAGTTTGGATTGGAACCATGTAAAAGTTGTTATGGAATGTCGACTCAACTAGATGTAACAATATCGTTATTCCTGAATTTTAATTGAGCTCGGGCTAAGTTGATTCAAATTGACTTGACAAGTCTTTGTCAAGTCAACCCAACCATGTTATAGCATGAGAGGATGGGACACATTGGAGAAAAAATACTTCTATTTATGCGAAATAAAGGTGTGGTCGAATATTTTCCTAAATGTAATTTAGAATTTGACTTTTGTGAACATTTCATATATGGAAAAAAGAGAGTGGTAAGCTTCACATCTAGAGAAACGAGGGAAAAGGGGATTCTATAATTGGTTCATAGTGATGTGTTTGGCCTTGTTCTAGTGACTTCACATGGTGGATCCTTGTATTATGTCTCCTTTATAGATTATTTTTCCATGAAGACATGGATGTTTATTTTGAGGAAGAAATCATAGGTTTTCGAGAAATTAAAAGAGTTTAAGTCTGTTGTGGAAAACCAGAAAAATAAGAATATTAAGGTGTTGATATTTTACAACATTGGTGAATTATGTGGAAAGGATTTTGAGAAGTTCTACAAGAAATGTGGCATAGCACACAAAAATACCACACCATATACCCCACAACAAAATGAATTTTTTGAGAGAATGAACAGAATGTTAATGGAAAAGGAAAGGAGCATGCTTAGTGGTGTTGGGATCACACAAGAATTCTTGGAAAAGGAAGTTGACACTGCAAAATATCTGGTCAATATGTCTCCTTCATTGGCACTAGTCAACAAAACTCCACATGAGATATGTTATGGTAAGAAGCCTTTAGTTTCACATCTCAAAGTATTTGGTTGTGATGCATTTGTTCATGTTCCCAAAGAAAGGATAAGCAAGTTGGAAAAGAAGGAAGTCAAGTTTATTTTCACTGGATGCAAAGAAGGAATGAAAGGATATAAGCTCTGGGATCCTACATCAAGGGAAAAAAATGTACAGTCAGGATGTGGTCTTTAGAGAAGTAAGAAGGAATTATGAGTCTGAAGTGATGGTTCAAATAGATAATGATCTAGAGAAGGTATAGTTTGAACTCAGAAATGAAGAAGAAGATGGTTCAAATGAGTCGAATGAATCAGATGAAGAGATGGAAAAACTAACCTCTATTTTAAGGAGGTATGAACGAGTAAGAAAACCACTCGAAAGTTATAGTCTATCTTACTTTCGTTATGAATTTATGTTAACTTCCACTGACGAGGAGCCCAAGTCAGCCAGGGAGGTAGTCAACATGACAGAGGGGAGACTTTGGAAGGATGCCATTATCGAAGAAATGGAATCCTTGCACAAAAATGATATGTGGGACTTAGTCCAATCACCTAGTCGAAGAAATATCGTCGGCAACAAGTGGATATTCAAGAAGAATATGAACACAACAAGTCAAGCCAAGAAATTCAAAGCTCGACTCATAGAGAAAAGATATTCCCAATTCGAAGGAGTTGACTTCAATGAGAATTTCTCCCCTATTGAAAAATTAATTTCCACTAATTTTTATGGTTGTTAAATTTGACATGGAGATAGAAAATATGGATGTGAATACAACACTCCTACATGGGGACTTGGAAGAAGAAATCTACATGAAACAACCTGAAGGATTTTTATTAAAGGGAAAGAAATATTTGGTGTGCAAATTGAAAAGATCCCTTTATGGTCTAAAGAAATCACCAAGGATGTGGTATAAAAAGTTCGACACACAGATCCTTAGTTTGGGATTTGTGAAAATCAAATATGATCACTGCATATATTCCAAGAAAGAAGGTGGGTGTTTAATATATGTGGCATTGTATGTCGATGACATTTTGTTGATCGAAAATAGTATGGATGCTATAAAGGAGGTAAAGGAGTAGTTTTCCTCCAAGTTCAATATGAAGGATATCGATACAACGAAATTCATTCTGGGAATGGAGATAAAGAGAGATCGAGCAACTAGGAAGATCTTATTTAACTAGAAGAATTATATTGAAATTTTTTTGAAACATTTAAACAAGCAGGATTGTAAACCTATAAAGGTGTCAATTCCTGTGGGTGCAAGGATAATTGTTGAACAATGTCCAAGACATAGGAAGAAATAAAGGATATGGCATGTGTCCCCTATCAAAGTGTCGTTGGTAGTCTAATGTATGTGATGGGAGTGTTGATAGGATACATGTCGACACCTAGAAAGGAGCATTGGGCAGTTGTCAAGAGAGTATTCAGGTATTTGTGTGGCACACAATACTATTCTATATGCTACCAACAAAAACCTGGAGGTGACAACGAATTATATGTACATGGATTTGTCAACGTCAACTGGGCTAGAGATCTGGATCGATGAAGGTCGACCAGTGGATATGTGTTCAAGATGTTCGGTGGAGTAATCAATTGGATGAGTAAGTGGCAAGTGGTTTTATTCCTATCAACTACAAAAGTTGAATACATGGCAACCACTTGTGGAAGCAAAGAATCAGTCTGGTTGCAACGGTTATGTTCATGAATCGGGTTTGAGAAGACAATGATGAAGATAAGTTGTGATAGTCAAAGTGAAATATTTCTTGCAAAGAACCCAACTTATCATTCCAAGACTAAGCATATTGATGTACAATAACATTTCGTAAGAGACATGGTGGAAAGCAACAAGGTGTTGCTGGAGAAAGTAGACACGTTAGAAAACATAACAAACTCTTTGACCAATTTTGTGAGTGTCGTGAAGTTCTCTTGGTGCAGAGAGGTAATGGGGATTGATGCCCTGGGTATGCGAACAAAATTTCAGGAATCTATCAGTTTCGTCAAAGAAGACAACAAGTGGGAAAATGTTGATTTTTTATATTCATTATAGTGAAAGTCTAGTCGAGGTGGATCGACTAGTAGAGAAAGTTGAGGTCAAAGTGTTTGAACGAGAAAATTCGAAGTTGAAGTAATTGATAGAAATTCGAAGAGTTCTACTGACAAGAGGTTGACATGTGATTGTGTGGAAACCAACTAAATATAAAATGGAGTTTGACTGGTAGTCGACTTGAAGTAGAATGTAACAGAATATCGATATTCATGGGATCTGTAGCCAATTCTTTGTGTGGATATGTAACCATTTTTTAGCCACCTTTCTTCAGTATTTTTCCTATTTAAAATCCTATAAATAAGGCATGTTGCAATGTTGTAAAAGAGGTAATTGTAGTTCATATTTAGATCGATCATTTAAGAGGTTGTTGGCCATGTAGATGTAAGTCGAATTGGATACATGGTTGTCCTTGTGTAAAGAAAGAAGGTATGATGGCGATTGTGTCTTAGGTGTGTACCAAGGTTAGGCATGTAACATTTTATTATGAATGAATAAGACAAAAAGAGAGAAAGACACTCAGGAAATGATGGTTTTCCCATTTGGGTTTCCAAGGTAAAATCTATGTGTATTGTGTGTTTTCTTTTTCATTTACTTTATATCTTAAATATTTCTTCCTCTCTTCTATTAGGTTTAGCATGGAAGTGTTCTATTTCCTAACACTTTTTTTCTAGCCAAATTTTGATTGCTTCAATATTTTCTAGATCCACTACAATGCCATCTTTTGAGATAATGTGGCCCAAATAATGGATCTACATTTGATAAAAAAAAATTGCACTTTCTGAACTTGGCATGTAATTGGTGCTCCCTGAACACCTATAGCACCATTCTCAAATGTTATTCATGCTCCTCCTCCATATTGGAATAGATAATAATATCATCCAAGAAGACATTAAATTTTTTTTTCTAGGTAATCTCTAAACACTCTATTCATTAGACACATGAAAGTAGCGGCTGAATTTGTCAACCCAAATGGAAACACTACAAACTCATAATGTCCATACCATATTCGAAAAGTTGTCTTGGTAGTGTCTTCTTCTCTGATTCTCACTTGATGATAACCTGATCTCAAATCATTATTGGAAAATATCTTTGCTCCTTTCAGTTGATAAAAAATGTCATCAATCATTGACAAAGGATACATGTTCTTTATAGTAACCTTATTTAGTTGTTTATACATAACCTTATATTTCCATCCTTTTTCTTCACAAAAGGAATTGGGGCACCCCAAGGGGAAACACTTGGGCATATGTACCCCTTCTTCAAAAAGTCTTCTATAGTGTGCTCATTGTGTAGGGAGTTTTGGACACTATGGTAGCTCTCGGAATCAAATCAATAGAGAAATCAATGTCTCTCTGTTATAACAAGATTTGCCTCACCATTGTTATCTTGCACAGAGGTGTAACATCCCGCTCTGGCGCACTGAGACCACTTATTATTTGAGGACACTTGCTCGCAAGTGATCTGGACTCTTTTGACATCAGACCTATTATATTTGATTATGATGTGATTTGACAGATGATATGATGTGTTACTATT
>SNQJ01S0031027.1:10848-37319 GCA_010110895.2 Picea sitchensis | reverse complement strand
CCTGAATAGATTGTGAATTATTGATCTGTAGTTAAAGATTACATGTTACTTATTGCGTTAAAGGACCAAATGTACTATCCATTATATTTATGATTATAATTGATGAATATTGATTGGGTTCATGTTATCTCAGTTGAGAACCGTCTTGCACCGCAACGTCCCGGATTGATTAATTTTAGAAGGTGCCTAGATGGCATTTGACCTATAGTTGCACGAGGGATTGGCCTCGAGACTAGGGTAGACTGTAGTCCTTGTTCAACTAATGTTGTACCGGGTCGTAAACTTAGGTGTGCTTAGTATTTCGTGTCGGGCGGGGTATAGACACCTCTTGTATGTCAGTATTTTTGTCTGTGTGTAATTTGGTGGAAGGGATCCAGTGCCGTATCGAGAGTCTCGGGCTGTTTAAAGGCACAATTCCACTCTTGCGACACCCTCTGAGCCGTATCAGTAGTCTCGGGCTGTTTAAAGGCACAGTTCCACTACTGCGACTCTACTGTTGGATTCCTTTATTGTGTGACAGTACCGTACCTAACCCCTGGTGTCTGTTCCTGCTCACAGCGGCTAGTTGCATGCCTTAGGTCCAGGGGCATCTATTCTTGTAGTCGTTGTGATATGTCAGGTCGTCTTGTTTGTTCGTCCTACTTGCGTCTTGTTGGTGCGAGTGGTGATGTAGGGTTGAGGGGGTTGTTTCTTCTACACGCGCACACACACGGTCAAAACAGAAAAAAAAATTGCACCTGTGGTCAGAGTAGTTGTCCTTAACTAGGAGGGTTATTACAAGAGGGCCTTTTCCCATTTCCCTATCCAGACTTGTCATCCCTTTTTGATGAATCCAGATCTAAAAATACACATTTTCCCACATATACGTGCCCTATCTACTATACAACATGTGTATACGCAGGATGCTCCACTACAACCCACGTACATCAAGATTTGTGCCAGAAAATACAAAAATGAAGTTGGGTTTCCATGTCATGATAGGAGATCTATGATCCTTGGCCTTCCATATACTGGAAATGTTCTGAATCAGCCCTTCAGTTGCATTTTGAAGGCTATAAGAGCACAATTCCAAGCTATGGAAAAAAGGAGGAGAAATCATTCAACTTTGAGAGCAAGGTTACTCTGGAGAAATTACTTCATATTGAGTCTGCATCCCTTTGTCCATCAAGTCTGAACACAATGTTCAGCCCCCAAGCTCTTTCACTATTGTTGAGAGAACCTCATTATCTCTATTCTATGAGCTTGCCTTTGGTGGAGGATTGAAGTGGTGGAGAACCAGTTGGAAGGAACTTGGTTTCTTAGTTTCGAACCGTGCCGACACGGAAGTCTGTAATGTTATCACTTTTGCTGATCATTTATTAATAGAAATACTCCTTTCCTGTACTATTGGTATCATGCAAATATATGATTATTATCCATGGGCATGTTTGTAATGTTTATTGATGATTATGATATCTAATGTTCTAACCTTTTATATTATCACCATATGCTTGCTCTACTTTCTTGTTGAGAACTTGTCATAGGTATAAAGATTTGGGTCAAAGTGCTCAATGGTGGACATATTCAAACTTTGGAACGAGGTAGGCTTCTTTCTTATCTCGCTTTCACATTGGTTTATATAGCATATGTTGGAATTGAGTATATTTCTGCAGTCATACCTATCTATTGTGGTTTACCCTGGCCATAGAGAGTTTTTCCCTCGTAATAGAATTGGCGACTCCACTGGGGGGAGATCTTGTTTCTAAGGGTTGAAGTACTTTTTCTCCTTCATTGCTCTTTTTCCTTTGTGTTTCTTGTCATATCACTGCTTGACAAATTTTGTTCACTCTGGGTTTGAGTTTTCATCCTTTTCCCCTTTCCTAGCCTTGTTTTCAAGCCTGTACGCGCCTTTTTCCTTGACAGTCGCATACACACACGTGTTGTCTCACTGCAAGCTGTGTATATATGAATTGTTTGCTTGAACAGTCGCGTATACCACTTTTACTTGCCTGTTTTCTTGGTCTTTTGATTGTTGGGTGGGATTTGATAGTTGTTGAGCCTTCTTAGGTCTCTATAGTGCCTGTTAAGCTTCTTTGGGTTGAGAAGAAATCTGTTTGGAGTTGAATTTTTGGGCGGAGTCTTTCTCATTGTTTTTCATTTTTGATTTGTCCTTGAACTCTAGGTTGTTTGCTTGGCTTCTTGGTATTCTACTTGAGTTATTTTGTTTATACAGAGTATAATTTATATATCAAGTTGCTTATCAGTCCATGCATTTTATTTTTAATGTATTGAAAATACAAAAAAAATTAGGCATTTTACATTTCTTGGCATTTTTGTCTTTTGAATCTTTATCATTAGCTTAGTGCATTTAGTGAAAGATTGCATTTTACTTCTGAATTGCAGAGTTGAAATTGAAAATTGCACTGTTTTTAAACACATATCATTCATTGAAAAATTAAAATTAGACTTTGCATTATACTTATATTTATTTTCTTACAGACTCATAATATCATGAGTTTCACTTCCATACCCTTTTTGAGTAATCACGACCAATAAAATTTACGCTTTAAACTAAAATTGATTAGTCACAATTTTATTTTTAGGGTGCACAAACTAGTCTAGGATTTAGTGCCTTAGAATAGGATTTTCTGAGTAAACTTCTCCAAGGAAATTAAATCAACATATGTGTTTGAGACAGGGATTTGAGAAGTCCATTGTATAATTGGCAAGATTAGGAGGCTTCGCTCACACTGGAGTTAATCGCGAGGTTACATGAAGTTAGTTGAAGGGATAGCCCCCAGATACTCGCCTAGCATCAGAGATATTTCTGTGGATTTATTCGTATTTGGGGATCTTTCTAGTACCCATACCTTTGTGAGAGGCAGTTATTTCAAGGTTTCGAGATTTGCTACCCTGCCCATACGGTAATACAGACTTACGAATGCTCGCTTGTGCATCGGTTATACAGTGGTTTATTAGTTGCTTGACTTAGGTATCTCATAGGTTACTTGAAGGGGTTATTTTGCTTGTACCCTGGGTCAGATAGGGGTCAGACATCACACAACCTTTATGGAATATTACCTCTCCGGGGGGATTCGATTGACTGGTTGTTAAGCCCACATGGGCCCCTATAACCGATTTTGTTACCTCCAAACTTTAGCGGGGAGTCTCAGGTCCCTCTTGGATGAGACATACCTTCTTTAGCGTGGGAGGCCACTCAACCACTTCAGCCCATTTGCATGCATATTGGTCATTTGACTTTTGGTATGCTCTTTGACTACTAGTTGGACTTAGAAGTCTCTTTTGGGTGTCATCATCATGGATAGTGGAGTTTCTTTTGCTCCCTCATTTATTGCTACCCATCCCATGATACCTACTCATTTCATGGGGACGGATCCTTCCATTGTTCACAAGGGTATGGAGAACTATAACACTCAGTCTGCACCTTGGGTCTCTAGTCATTTTTCTGTTGATATGCCTTCACCCGTGCAATCCTCTCCCTGACCCATGTATATGAATCCTAGCATTAGATCCAGAGGCACCATGGCTATGATGCCTACTTCTTCGTTTGATATGAGTCGTGTCCCCGTGGGAGGTTGGAACCTTCCCCCTTATGGATCCAATGCTAGCTATTCTCTTCTAGGAGTCAATGCTCAGATGGGTACTTATGCCACTTATTACGCCCCATCCATGTATCTCTCTTCTGCCATGTCGGTTTCGTCGAACACTTTTTCCATGACAAGCCCTCAAGTACCCTTGGGTATTTCATATGGGGGGAATCAATTTTACGATTTGGGATACCCTCTTTATGGGACCCCTTCACAAGGGGTCAACATATATCATCACTCGAATAATTCTTATCCTACCTCTGTCTCTTCGCAGACCTCAGTGATGATGCCCTTCCAAACCTCTTTGGACCATTTTGGCGTAGGCCACCACCTTTTTGAGCAGGGACAGGATATACACTAGTATCCTTCCTGGCCTGCAATGTTTCAAAACCAATCTTCCCCTAGACCTTGGCATCAAATGCCACAATCTACCGCTATCCTAGTCATTGTCAGTCATACTGGTGCTCCATCACCAACCTCTACTAGTCATGTCCAAGATGGGTCAACATTTTCTACAAATTATGTCGAAAGCTCACACACAACCTCTGCCAATTATGTTGGGGGCACCATCCTTTTCACCCTGAGTCATATCCGTGTCAGATCTCCAACCTCTATTCATCATATAGGAGAAGTCTCTCTTACCTCTTCCAGTCATGATGAGAGCATGTCACCAACTATTGTAAACAACGTCGGGGGCACCGAGAAGCCCAGACGTCTCAAACATAAGCCTAAATTCCTTTGCAGGACTTGTGAAGGAAGTCACCTTACTCATTTATGTATGGCTACTACCAAGATACCAGGAGCATGGAGCTCTCCCAAGATCCCTTTAGATTTCGAGACATCTGTAATTTCCCTACACCCTGTTCTTCCTTCGAGCGACACGGTGCTACCTTCTCCTCACCTCACCCCTGTTATCAAAAATCCTATACCTATCACCATGCATCCTCTTCAGCCTATATATGAAGAGGTGGTCATACCAGTGCAATCTCTGGTCAACCCCACTCTCTGTATAGAGAATGATGCATCCTTCAGTCATGTCATCAACATGTCAGATCCTTCTCCTTCTTAACGAGAGAGATTTATTCTTCCCCCGAGTGCTCTCCCTCCAAGTCCTGATGAGGTTCCCTTCGATTGGGATGACCTGATGGGGCATCCCATACCCCCACCTATGTCTTTTCTATTAAGAAACATTATTAGAACCATCACAGAGACTATGTAATCTGTTAGCACTTTCTCCTCCTCAACTTGGAGAGATTTGGGTTTTCCCAAGCTTTTGTCAGCGATCCTTAAGATACTAACCTTCCGTAGAAGACCGGTATGGGAGCCTTGGCCTCCCCCTTTACATGTTTATTAGAATAGCATAAATGAGTCTTAGTTAATCTCTTTTGCGACTCGTCTAAAAACCAAAAATATTGTCGAGTGATTTGTCCCTTTCACACTCGTTAAATTGGATTTGAAAGGTCGTGAGTCTTAGTTAAGCTATTTTCCGACTCGTTACCAAAAATAGAAAAGATCGTCGAGTGAACTTGTATTTTTCACACTCGTAAATTGGATTTTAAAAGGTGTCTATTTGGCACAAGTTTATCCCTTTTTCACACCAAGTAGACTAAAAGACATAAAAAAGGACATTTTTTGGCATTAAGTTGTGATTGCATCTCATACCCTCACTTGTAGTATTGAGCCTTTAGTTAGTTCTCTCTTTGCGTTATAAACTGTGGCCTAAGAATTTTTTGCATCCTCAACCAAGCAGAGCCTTGTTTATATCCTTCACAATTTGAGACCCTATACCCTGGAGGGAACATCACCCCGAGTGTCCATCTCCACATGTGTTTCCTTGCATTGAGCATAGGTACATTCCACTGCTAGAACTAGTTTTTCTTACTTGCGACACTCGTTTCCTCCTCTATATCATAGCATTCATTTGTTATAAAAAGACAAAAAAAGGCAGGCGGGAAGGGAGTATTATATTATATTTGGAGGCAGTCATGTCACCTTTGAATAGAGAACAAAGTTATTGAGTCCTTTTGCGATCATAATTTTGGGTTTAGCATGGCCTTAGGAAGTTGATCTCATTACAAAGTTTTCTCTACCGATTGGTTACTCTTCCAGTCCCTATAGAGAACATTATTGATGCCTCCTGCATCTAATAGTCACATCATTGATTCTATGTTGTCAGAGTCTACCATATGTCTCATGCTCTTGTCCAAAGGAAGTCTATCAACCTGTGTCAACCATTCCTCAGAACTCTTGACTTTGCATGTTGGCCATACCCTTAATTTGTCTCAGAATCACATGATACTATGGTCTTATCATGCACCCTGGCCCTACTTTCATCATTGGTAGGACACCTTTAACCCAACAGTGGACATTTCATCACTGGTCATTGACTGGGTGGTTTCCCTTATGTTCGATGGCAAGACATCTATTCACACTTTGGGATTTGTGCAGTGTCTTGGATGCCATTAGCCTTATTGGTGGTTTCCTCGCCTTTGTCAGTAGTTTTCATCATTGGATGCTATTCAGAGGGTATTTTTTGTGTACCACTTGCATTTGGCACACACAAAAGACACACAGGGTCATTGGTTCATGAACATGTTATTCATTTGATATCCACCAAATTATGAAGATCCTTCTTTGTTCCTCGTGCTAACTGATGAGAGAAGCCTTAATGCTCTCCTTTCAATGGGTCTCTTTCCATCGAATTCAACTCATTTATTCTAGATATGGGACCTATCATTTTATGAGTACCTTGAGGCTTGCAGTCATTAGTGGCTGACTTTCTCGCCATTGACAGATGGGAATACAACAATGTCTCTTGATCAATGGATTCCTCAAGTGTTCGACACCGACTCCTTTATTCACACTTGTAGGAATGTGCTTGGTGCCTTGATACCTACTTTCATTATTGGTAGGTTGTCTCACGTTTGTTAATGGTATACCTCAATGATCGGTAATCAAACAATGTCTCATTATGTTCGACCTCAACTCCTTTATTCACATAATGTAGACTTGCACCCTTGGAGGATAGTGTAGAAGACTTGAAGACATCACTATGTGGCCGCAAATTTCCTAATTTGTTGCTTCCTTGTCATTGGACCAACACCTATTTGACTTCAGTAATCATGAGACATTAGATTATACTCCATTGTATACAGATATCTTTAGATTGGATTTGAGACTGGTTCTACTGGGCCTTGTTCATGATTATGACAGCTTTTGGCATATAACTGCATTTGTATTTGCCTATTCATGGCCACAGACACTTATTTGGTATATTTTCCACATGGATCTGCATTGTATTCTATTGGAAGCCATGTATGTAAAGTCAATACAGAATGTAATGAGCAACTAGTCTTTCCAGTTGGGTTTACACCACTCCACTTCTGGGTTATTTATAATGTATTTCGACCATCGCAGATAATCCTCTGATCTCACACATTACGGGGCATCTGTTATAGAAATATTTGCCTCACCATTGCTATCTTGCACAAAGGGCCTTTTTCCATTTTCCTATGCAGACTTGTCATCCCTTTTTGATGAATCCAGAACTAAAAATACATATTTTTCCACATATACACGCCCTAACTACTATACAACATGTGTATACGTAGGTTTCTCCACTACAACCCATGTACATCGGGATTTGTGCCAGAAAATACAAAAATTAAGTTGGTTTTCCATGTCACGATGGGAGATATCTGATCCTTTGCCTTCCATATACTCGAAGCATTTTGACTCGACCCTTCGGTTGCAGTTTGAATAGTATAAGAGCACAATTCTGAGCTATGGAAAAAAGGAAGAGAAAGCATTCAACTTTGAGAGCAAGGTTACTTTGGATAAATTAATTCATATTGAGTCTGAATCCCTTTTTCCCTCAAGTCTGAACACAATGTTCATCCCCCAAGTTCTTTCCCTATTGTTGAGAGAACCTCATTGTCTCTTTTCTATGAGCTTGCCTTTGGTGGAGTATTGAAGTGGCAGAGACCTAGTTGGAAGGAACTTGGTTTCTTGGTTCCGAACCATGTCAACACGGAAGTATGTAATGTTATCACTTCTACTGATCATTTATTAATAGAAATACTCCTTTCCCCTCTTATTGGTATCATGAAAATATATGATTATTATCCATGGGCATGTTTGTAATGTTTATTGATGGATTATGCTATCTAATGTGCTAACCTTTTATAATTTCACCATGTGCTTTCTCTACTTTCTTGTTGAGAACTTGTCACAGGTATAAAGCTTTGGGTCGAAGTGATCAATGATGGACATCTTCAAACATTGGAACGAGGTAGGATTCTTTCTTATCTTGCTTGCACATTGGCTTATATAACATATGTTGGAATTGAGTAGATTTCTACAGTCATACATGTCTATTGTGGTTTACCCTGGCCATAGAGAGTTTTTCCCTCGTAACACTCTCTTTGGTGGAAATCCCGACAATTCCCCAAACACTTCTTTATATTCCTTAAAGACTAAATAACCTTTGATACTTAGCTCCTACTCCTTTGTTACCTCTTCCATATGGGTTGCATATATTTGGCACCCTTTTCTAAAAATTATTTTTAGCTACAATGTTGTAATCTCTCTAACAAGTATAGGCCTTGGAATACCTTGAACTATATTTGAATTTACTTCCTCATCAAGACATGTGAAAGCCTTGTTGTAGCAATATAGGACAACATGATTCTCTTCCAGCCAATCCATACCAATCAAGCAACCATATGACCCAAGAATTATGATGTTCAAATCTTCCTTAGTTTTGAATCCATTCACATTCACTGGGAAATATCTAACAAGTTCATTGATTTTCCTATTGGTTCCAGTAGCTAGCTGAACTAGCCAAAACTTCCCATTATTAGGTATCTTTAATTTAATTATTTCAACTAGATTTGGATTTGTATAGCTATGACTAGCTCCGGAATCAATCAAACTAGCTATGGGATGATTAACAATATTACCTTCTATCTCAATCATGTGGGATTGATAGTCTGTTTATATATTGTCCAAGGCTATATAAATCCTTGGCATGCTCCTATCCACATACTCCATTATATCCTCATTCTTGATGTTATGCAAAGATGATATATGGAACCTCTTGCTTCTAGGTTTGATAAGTGATCATGTCGTTGGAAATATTTTCTCATGCCCAACAACTAGGCTTCAACATATTCACCCTTCCTATGCTCTCCATCAAATGGTGGTGTTTTTAGCTTCCTCATCTCTCCTTGAAAAATATCTGACTCGGACCTCCTCCTCGAATTTCTAACAGGGGGTACAGTTATGGACCATTTAGGATACACTTAAGGACCCTGCTACTCCAGTTTTCAAACACAACTCACCCCAAATATGGGATTATGAATCCATAAGAGATGATGGTTCCTAAAGCAAGTTATTGTCCCCTCAAAACAAGTTAATTCTTATATAGTTATTTCAATCCACCAACTCTCTTCCCCCTCAACCCACACAACCCAAGGAATTATATTCCCTTCTCTACCACACAGTCCCTTAGGCTATCGCAGTTCCCTCTAGGGATCCATCACAGATTGGACATGAAATATATTTACTAAGGACTCCAGAAATCTATGGCTACAACAAGAATTCTCAAAACAACAAATTTCTTTCTCCTTTTACAATTTCTTGAACAAAATATTACTCATAGGAATACAACCTATCTCTCCATGAAATTACAGCTCCAAAAAGTTGTTATGCATGCTCACTATGGCTTCCTTCAAGATTCAACACTCAAAACTCCCTTGCTATCCAAAAATTGACAGTAAAAAATTGCCCCCCTTTCCCATACAAATTTCATTTTCTTCCATGCATATTGACTCTCCCAATCCCAAGATTGATTTTACTCAGGCACATGTTCTCAATAAATCTATGAGGGGACTTTGCACACCAACCCTCTTACATGTATTCAATGATTGTGGCTTGGAAACACTCAAAAATAAATAAAAGGTTCATAGTAAATATTGTTGAGCATATGTTGTCATTGATGTCAACATGGCGCAAAGTTGGTGTACGGGCAAAGGAAGTGTGTGGAAGTATTATTTTTTGAGCATATGTTGTCTCAACATGGTGCGCAAACATTATGGTGCAAAATTTTCACATAAGAAGAGAAAGTGTGTGGAAATTTGGAGCACAAGAAAAGGAAGTGCGTAGAAGAATTGTTTCTACTGTACTATCTTAGATCCACATGAAATGGAACTCCTGGAATAAATCATGAAAGGTTGAAAACATAAGTGCACAGAAGGATTGAATACCAAAGGGATCAACGATATAAACTAAATCATGGAAGTAATTGAGTCTACCAGTAATGTGCATAGAACAAGAGGATGACCTACACCACAATTCGGAAGTAATGTAGAATGCAACAAATTACCTTTTCAACGATTACACAGTGAATCAACTGATGATTTTTCTATAGTGAAATGACAGATGTGGAAAAATCACAGGGTGCTTTGAGAAAATAAATGAGTGATAGAGTGGATTGCGACGGGACGAGTGAAAATTTGGAGTCACCAAGGTGAGTTCATAATCTGGTGGGGAGACTTGGTCAGTATGTTGCAAGGAAAGTGCATCAGGTTGAAGACGTGTGATCTACATCTTGCACCCTTATTATGTCTGCATAGTGGAATGCTTATGATCTATATCTTGTGCCCTTATTCTATATGCGCAGTAGATGCTTTGTAAATCAGAATGTGAATTATCCGGTAAACAACTCTGAAAAATCCTCACCACAGAAACTTGAAAACAGAGTGTGAATTACTGTGAAAATGAATAATTTGGTAAAACAAGAAATATTTGGTCTGTTTGAGTTAGTCAAAATGTTCGGAATAGAAGTTTGTCCACATATAACTAAATGGACTTTGATTTGGTCAAAATTTGTCCACAATGTAACTATTATGCATCCACATATAGGAAGGGGAACTCGGGAAAAACAACTATAAATAAGGACGTGATCTGTTTGATTTTTTGCGGATGAAAAGATAAGAAAAAGGACATGTAATTATTCAACAAAACTATTCGATTAATTTTTGTAGAGAAAGGCCCAGTTCTGTAACAATATTTTAAAACTAAATTCAAGGTGGAAAGGTGGTGCTAGTATGAGTTGAATCTCACTAAGGATTGGTGTCCTCATTATCTGCAACATGTTGGTGCCTTAGAGGATTGGAATCCTCATTGTTTGCTATAGGTTGGTGTTTTCATTTGCTACAGGTGGGTGGCTGTCAAGATGAATAATTGTAAATTGTAAGTTGGTGCTTTCAGAAGAACATAAAGAAAGATGTTATGTGGTTTTCTCCCACATTGGGTTTCCACGTAAAAATTATGGTGTACTATGTTTTATGTGTTTTGATTTGTGTTCTGCATGTATTGTTATTTAAGTAAGAACTTCTAAATTTATTGAAAGGAAAGAAAATTTTAAATCTAATACAATACTGATTCACCCCCACTTTTAGTATTATTCTAAATTATAACAATTTTTATCATAGAAGTTTCCTTTAGTAACAACCTGACAACTGGAAGGAAGATCACACAAAAAGTATGGAAAGTTAAGATTATTTTTCTTCAACCAGACCTCCTGTGTTCAATGGAACAATTTTTTCATTTTGGAAAATTAGAATGAATACCTACTTCATGTCTCTTCGGATGAAAGTCTGGAATATTGTGGTAGATGGTTATAAAATACCAACTACTCTTCCAACTAATGAATTTGGTAAGAGAAATTACTACAACAATGAAAGAGCTATGAATGCCATCCAAGGAGGACTTGCAGAAATAGAAATTGTCAAAGTAATGCAATTGAAATCCACAAAGGAAATATGGGATAAACTGGTAAACAATTATGAAGGAGATGAGAAAGTAAAGTTGGTCAAACTTCAAGCCTTCAAAATGCAATTTTAAATCCTAAGAATTAGTGAAGATGAAAATTTCATAGGATTCTTTCTCAGGGTAGATGAGATTGTAAACACTATATTGAAAGGGCTAGGTAAGAATATTGAAGAAGTTATAGTAGTTCAGAAGGTTTTGAGATCTCTTCCCTCAAGACTTGATGCAAAGGTTTCTGCTATAGAAGAAATTCATGAACTATATAAACTGACTATGGATAGGATCCATTGAATTCTAACTACTTATGAGATAAGGATGAGGAAAGAATAGCCATATCTAGAAGACGTGGTCTTCAAGGAATTAGTCAAATCATCAACATCTCAAGATCATGATTCATCATAACACTTCTTAGAAGAAGAAGAAGCAACTTTGTAAGGAAACTAAAAAGGGGCTCTGGAAAATATAAAGGTATGTTACCATTCAAATTCTTTCATTGTGGTAAATTTTGTCAATTTGCATCTAAATGTGTTTTCAAACAAAACAACACCAATGACAAAGAAAGAAAAGGCAAGGATAAGCTTTGGGATAAAAAGTCTTACAAAAGGAACAATTTTTATTCAAAAGAGGATAGCAATAGCTCTTCAGACACTAAAGAATAAGAATATGAGCCATATACAACTTTAGATGAAAAAAATATCATTTCATCTCCATTAGACATCTTTTTATTCTACTAAATGGTTCTGGCAATATAAAACTGTCTCTTGATCCCATGCTTTTCAACAGTTATTGTGAAAAGCATGGGATCAAGAGGCAGTTTTATATTGCCAGAACCATTCAGTAGATTGGAGTAGTAGAAAGGATTAACAAAACATTTCAAGAAATGGCCAGGGCCATGCTTGATGAATCGGAAGTACCCAAAACATTTTGGGGAGAAATTGTTCAAATTGTTGTTAACATGTTCAATAAAGTGCATGTAAGAGTAAATAGTGATAAAACCACTTATGAGTTATGGCATGGAAGACCTGCATCAATAAAGAACTTAAAAATATTTGGATGAAAATGCTACATCAAACAAAATGAAGACAACTTAGGTAAGTTTGATTCTAGAGATGATGAAGTTATCTTGTTAGGATAATCCTCCAGAAGTAAAGGATACAAGTGCTACAACAAAAGACTCCATAAAATAATTGAGAGCATATATGTAAAAGTAGATGAGGGACCACTTCATCCAGTGAGACATCAACACTACAATGATTCATTTTATGAACCAAACAGAAATGATCTACAAGATGGTGGAATGAATGAATACCAGGAACAAGAGGATTTTTAGGAATAAGAGATAATGGAGACACCCCAACCAAAGTCCCCATCAAGTTATTTTCAAAAACATCATTCAAACATTTATATTCTTGGGAACAAGGAAGCAGGTCTACAAACCCAAAGAAAAATTGTAAATACATCTAAATCTACAAATTTTTCACTGTTATCCATGGGTGAAGCCCAAAACTTTGCACAAGAAAGTTAGGATGACCACTGGGTCAAAGACATGAATGAAGAACTAGACCAAATAGAGAAAAACAAGACATGGGATATTGTCCCAAGACCAAAATTTTTGATTACTGAGAGGGGGGGTGAATGAGTAATGAGAAATTATACCACTTATTAATCCTTTAAACCATAATGTATATTATTTTTACTTATTCAACCATGTTCTTATGTTCATCATCAATATAATATTGTATCATAAACATTAACATCCATCAGTACATAATGAACAGTAACAAACACATCCACATAATACACAATACACAATACACTAGTATTTACATCGAAACCTAATGTGGGAGAAAACCACATCATGTTTTTCTTATATTTCAATAGTTACATTGAATGAAGCACCAACTTTCAATTCTCTATCTCTGACTGGAAGGAGGCTCCAACCCCCTAGTTTCTCAAGATACAACCTGAAGGAAGCTCCAACTCCCAAATTCTTTGGCTCCAACCAAAAGGAGGATACAACCCCTTGGGTTCTTCAACTACAACCAGAAGGTGGATACAACCACCTAGTTCTCAGGCTCCAACCTGAAGGAAGCTCCAACTCCCTGGTTCTTCGTCACCAATCGAAAGGAGGCTACAACCCCTTTTCCTTTCCCCGTCCAACCACCATGAAATAACAATGTCAAATGATGAAACCACTTCCACACTGTCCCTATGAGATATACCATTGTAAACCTATACCAATTTGTGCCAACAACCTGTAACCAACATGTAGTAATAACCTATAGTTAACCTGTACCAATGACCTATAATCAACTTGTACCAACATATACCAACAACCTGTATGAATAATTTCCTCAATAGATCATATCTGATAACATAGATCTCATACCCAATATCATAAGAATATCACTAAAATCATGTGCATCTATGTCTCTCTAGTCATGTGCCATACATGTGGATACAATAATAATCATGTCTAATAAACCCTCACATGGATAGGACATCAAACCCTTACTGATATGCAGCCAACAACTTTAGCAACACATCACAACCAAAAGACCAATATCCATATGCCAAATACCAAAAACAAAATACCAATTGTATCCCTCAACAAATCTAATATATGCAGTGATAATGAATAGTCAATACCATATCAATGTAACATCCCGCTCTTGCAAGCACATGTTATCGAATTATTCTTTGAGGACACTTGCGTGCAAGTGATCTGGTTCTAGTACATGGTTATATATTTCGCTTATGGATTTTTTTGATTGATGTTGATGGTTGCGATATGATGTTATTTGATATATATGTACTGACAAATGTTATTGACAATTTTTTCCTGAGTGTGTAGGACACTCGACAGATTGTGGATGTTGATGGAATCAATGGACTTCCTTGGACTCTGGATTGAGTCAAGGAGTGGATTGTATTGGTTTAGTATTTCATTTATGCATATTTGACATATGATCGATTATAGTATGATTTGTATATCAATCATTGACAGTGTTTCATTGATGAATACAAGATGACGAATGCTTGCTAATCTAACTCACATAAGGAGTAAAGGTTCCATGCACATAGAACAAATATTGAGGGAGATGTGTGGCGGAGTCCTTGTCACAGCCTACTAGCACTCCAGTCGTGGCTCGAATTATAGGTGAACGATTACCTAGTTTGAGAGGTCCACGATGTCTTAAGGGCAGACTGAGACAGTCACTCATGAATATTTTTAAGGGGCACGCAATAAGGAGGGGTCCTTATTCATTAGAAGCCCTTAGTCTCTAACAAGGTTGCCTGAATGGAATGTTGAATCCAAGGGTTGGAAAACTACCAAAACAATTCAAAGGTGAGTGACACCCTTGGAGCACAGAGCGCATCTTGAAGGGCATGTCGCGAAAATAAAACTTGAGTCAAATAATATAGGTGACCTAGAAAACCTTGAGCGAATAATTAAACCCTGTAAAATCTTTAAGCATTGTTGGCTTTAATTAAATAATTAAGGATTGAAATTATTAATTGTGAATCCACAAATGAAAGTCTAAGCCTATTAAAAAATTAAGCCTAAGTTGGTAAGAAGACTAAAACTAAATTTATTAACTAAATCAAAATAGGAATGAGGTAAATCAATTTAAGAAATTAAGAAAAATGAAATAAACCTAAATATTGATTTAATACACATATGTGCAAGAAAATACCAAATTGGAATTAAATATAAGAAAGGAATAAAGTTGAAAGAATGTGTACACATGTTGTCACAGGGGCAGACCCAATCTTCAACGCTCAAGAGTGCACCAACAAAGCCCTAACTACCAGCCCTTTTGACAACACTTGCGAAGCAGATGAAGTCTCACCTGAGGTAGAGGAGGGGTGGTTGCAAGACTCAGGTGTCTGCAACCTTAACTGGGACACAGATCTGTGATTCTATCTTTACAGGGAACTTAGCATAGACCATTCATCAGTATTTAACCCTTATTATACTTCGCAGACAACACAGATCTTCGTGGTGAATACTCGGATGTACATTATTTCAGCACTTAACCATAGCAAATCATATCATATCTAGTAGATCAACACTCAACATTCTCATATGCATCTAATCTAACAATCATGTATATCTAGTAAGCACAGATTCATAAGTGGATATATTAAATCACGTAGCATAAGCAAAGATAAATGCATTGAACCAAAGCACAGAGCATAACACACATATTTACGTGGTTCACCCCCCCTTGGGGCTACGTCCACAAGATCTTCTTCTTTATTATCGTCCTCAAGATGTTACAAGCAGAAAGCCTACGAAACCCTTCTTCACATAGGACATAATATCTATGCAGCTCGTTAGATCCTTCTTCCTTTCATTACAGTACCAATCACACGGTAACTTGCACTTATCCTTGCAAGCCTTACACAGTTCACACAGATCACTTATTCAACATCACATAGATGCACCACCAATTGCACTAAGAAATCACATGTCTCATTCTTACATTGCCTATATTTCTATTTATATATTACAAAAGTAGGCCTAAGTGTGGGTAAACCCACAGGCCGACATCCCTTTCCCATTACATTAACCCAAAACCCTAAAAGAGGCCCAAAAGTGGACTGAGATCCCACGATCTCTGCTTCGCCTGGCGCTCCATTTTTGATAGGGTGTCGAAGTCCAAAAATGGTCAATTATGGCCAAGTATTCCTCAAAACTTGGTCAAGGGCCAACATGCCCCCAACACTCACCCGTGACTCGTCCCAAGTCACTCAGGTCTGACCAATTCATCTTCGAATTCCTCGAGCTGCTTTGACCTGTTGCATTGCTACTGCCTCTTGTTCGACAAACTCTTGGATGAGTGCCTCATTCACCAACCCTTCTAGGATTTGTTCTGTTGTATTCACAACCTGTTCAAGTTCTACTCCTTAGCTTTCAACTTCAGTGAACAGTTGGCATGCCTTTTCTTGCACTGGTTGAATTCGTTGAGAGACTTTCATTACTTTACTCTGAAGTGTGTGAATCTGTTGTTGGGATGTACATTGCTCTGGAAACCTATTCATTCTCTCTATAGGTGACAGGGCCTTCAACTGCACCTGTACCTTTTCGGCGTCATACTTCGCCTCTTGGAGCTGTGACTCCAATTTATGCAATTATGGGTTCTCGGTTAGGTTCTCATAGATCTGCGCACTTTTATTACTTAACTGTTTTCATTCCTTAAAGAGTGCTTTAATCCTTTCTACGGTGCTCCGGGCAGTTATTTCTCACTGGTTGTGCACTTCTTGTGGGGTCTGTGGTATTGTCTGAAGCTCTAAGTCCACGACTCTTTGTTGAAGTTGCTAAATAACTTCAGCAAGCGTCATCACTTGGCGTTCGATGGGATCCTCTGCCTTCTGTTCTAAGCCCATCACAGAGCAAAAATCTCTGTTGACAGCTTCTTCAATCCCAATCTGCTTTGCGAGTAGCTTCTCTTTATCTTTTTGGATATTCACTCTGCCTTCTTCAAACTTTGTTTGGAGAGTGTCCTTCGCTTGTTGTGTAGCTCGGCATTGCTCGATGATTTCCTCTTGTGCTTGCTTTAAGGTTTGGGTGGCCTGCACTATTTCTTCATGTGCCTTCTGAAGGCGTACTTCGACTATTTCAGCAATCTGGTAGAGTTGAACTCGTTCATTGCCTTCACCTGTTGTGCCTTTTGGCAGGGGCATAGAGGAGAATGAGCGGCTAGAATGGAGAGCTTGTTGTAATCCTTGGAGTTCTATCTCGATTCTGTTGTACATTGTCTCTTGCTTAGCTTCCTACTTTTCTATTATCTCTTCTATGGCTTCGTTCATAGTTGCGATGAGAAAACTAAAGTCATCTGGAGTGAGCATGGTCTTCAGCTTAGTCATGGGTGCTTTTGATTTCTTTCGGAAGGAAGGTTCTGGAGGCGAACCCTTCCTTTTCTTTATGATTTCTACTTTGTCTGCTGGCCTTTTTTCGACTTCCTCTAAGTCTTCGCCATTATCTCCTTGCTCTGGTGTAACATATGTGGTTCTTACATATCTGTCATCTACATCTTGGATATCCTCATCCTTCTTTGTCTGCTTTGTTTTCTTTGTCTTAATGGGTCCATGTGTATTTTTCACAGCTTCTGGGCTGTCAATGTCGGATACTTCTGTGGGGTCTGCTGGAATAAGGAGGTCCACTAACCATTCCTTGGTGATTTCCTCCAGGCCTTTTTCTGTCAGCTTGTAATAAGACTGAAGTTGTTCCTTGTTCTCATCAGCGCGTGCTGTCAGATATATAAAATGGTGGTATGCACTGAACTTTATCAAAGGTTGAAACCTATGTAAAGTATTCGGGGTCATGTGAGGCTTAGACTGGATGGCGAGCTTCAACTGGGTGTAGTAGGTATGCAATAAAACATTGGATTGCCACTGCTTGTTCATGTCATTCGAGTACCCCAGGGTACTGAACTTCATAGTCAGTGGTTCAATTAAGGGGTCAATGTCGGGGAAGGTTGAACCTTCCGGTAGCTCCCATGCAACGAAAGATATAAGTATCAAGATCCAGCTAAAATGAAACTCATGCCCCTGATCCTGGGCTTCTCTGCAATCAATATCTAGTTGATTCACCAGGTACTTCACCCATTTCATCTATAGTCCCTCTACGCACTTTCCTACGAGGTCGACTACAAAGCCGGATACTTGTGTGGGTCAATTCTTGCATACCAACTTCCCTGCAATCAGTTTACAGGTGAGGCGCACTACGCCACTTTCAATGGAAGCTACCTTGTAGCCTCGCGCACCTTTCTCAACATCACCATAGGCTTCTTTGATCTTCTGAGAAAGAGCGTGATCCGCAGTCTTTCCAGGATAGTAATCATGGGGATCAGGACCCTGCATGTTAAGCCTGGTGATCTAGTTGATCAACACTGGATCAACTGTTATGTGACGGTTCAACCATAAGTATCCTCCATGGTAAATTTCCAGTAGCAACTTCATGCAAGAATTCACCTCCTAGTGTCTGCCGAAGTGTAGTACCTTCACAACGTTGAGCAGAGTAGACTGCGTGAGGTTCATCGTCCATTGCTGAGGGATGATCTTCGAATTCTTTCCCTTGGTTTTGGTTAGGTACTTGTACAAGGCAAGTGTGCAGTAAAATTTACGATCCCCCAGGTTGAAGTCACTAAACTTCAATGCTGCGATCTTGTCGTGATCTACGCGTACTCCTTTCGGCAAGTATGCCATGATTAGAGTGTAATCAAAGTCTCTAGGCACACTATCTCTATTGATCGCACTGCTCAGAGGTGGTATGTAAGCAGGTAGGATGGATGGAACCAACTTCGCGGTGGCCATATCGTCGTTATGTTTGGTTCTTCTTTCTGCACCGGCTTAGGATGTTCCTTCTCGAGAAGTCGAAGGGGTGGCTTGCACTCCTCTCGTCGATGATGCCTGTAAACCTATAGACAATCCCCGCTCTGACATGACTCTTTCGACTCTGAGGCTAGCGAGTACCTCTCGTACAGATTCTTAAGCTGCGCTAAATTCATCGGACATATATTCTCAGGATCAATAGCTCAAGTTCTTAAAGTAACATAGATACTTTAGTAAGGTAGAGAGTAAGCGTAGAGTAATCACGGTTCACAATTCAGGTAGTCTGCGAACTCAAATTCATGATTAGCAAAAGCGTCTTCCGTGCATGGCGCGATGGATTAAGTAAGTAACTCTGTAACAGATCATTTTCAATGGATATGGGGCTTCCTTAACTCTAGTTCTATCCTTTATGGTTTCGTCTAACGGTCTGGTGATGAACCATCAATTCTTTTTTATTTGTTCAGAGTGGCAGTCGAACGGATATATCGGCATTCAACGGTTGTATTTCTTCGCCACGACAAAGTGACCTATGTCGTTGTTTTGTTATCCCGACAAAGATCAAATTTTTAAAGTTTCTTTCAGAGAGATTCCCTCTGGAACCCTCTGTAGCTTGTTGATTTGAGCTCTCTTTTTACTTAGCTTTCTATCCTTCTTCCCCGTGAGCTTCGTCTCAGTAGTTCTTTTCTCGATCTGGTTCTGATTTTCCTTGGGCATAGTCACTTCGCGTTGTTGAGGTTGTTTCCCAAGACTCAGGAGAACTACTTCATCTATATATGGTACAGATACTCCAATCTTCTGTGAGTCCCCTAACTGTTTGACATCTGAGCTTCTAGTGTCAAATAGCTTTGATTTATTCTCTTGTTCCTCAATCAATTGTTCAATCATCTTGGTCATAAAATCTTTTAATTCTTTTTTCTTTTGTTCCAAAACTTCTGCTTCTTCCTTCCATCTAACTTGATCTCTATCAATCCAAGGTTTTCCAAGTAACATAGTAAACGGGTTAGTGTCCTCAATAAATTTAATAATCACAAAATCTTCTTAAGTCAAAGTTCCATTAGAATTCGTAGATATCTGAGTGATCCTTCTACATAGGTTTACCAATTTTCCTCTAAAGAGTCCTATTCCTCCTAGTGAAGGGATCATGACAGGCTTCCCTATAGCTTCCCACATCCTCTCTTTCATGATATTCATCTGTGTTTCCTCATCTAGAACACAATTAATGTCGAAGTCCCCTATCCTTACTTCGATGCATTTTTTTTCTTTAAAGATCTCTGATAATCTGACATGTTGGTGTTCATTCAGGGTTTCATTCATCTGAATTAATAATTTATGTGATTCTTTCTGAGGTTTTTCTATCTCTGGATCTGCCTTAGGGTTCAGATTCATTCATTTGAGCCTAACAATCATTCTGGGGCAATCCAATACTTCATGGTCCAAAGCTTTGCAACAGAGATAATTGGGTTCTCCATCAGGGCATTCCTTAGCTAGATGGCCTAATTTTTTGCAACTATAAAATAGGGTCAATCCTCTCTTTCTCTTAAATGATCCCCAACTTCTTTTGTACTGTGCACCAGGATCATGGTAGTTAGCCTGCCAAAAATTATTTCTAGGATCCTGCATCCATTTGTTAGTCCAAACATTCTTTCTATGCATAGGTATAACATATCTATCATTATACTTATCAAATCTATTCATATCAATCTTTCTTTCTTCTATTAAATCCCTAGGTTTTAAGATACGACTGAATCTATCAAACATACCTGGATCCATGCTTTAGAAACAAAAATTTCCACTTATCTTGCTTCTATAGAGCACAAAGATTTCAGATCTAGAACTTTTAACTATTCTTACCTTTATTAGAGCACAAGACTTACAGATCTTACCTCTTTTTTGACGATCTGAGCTCTTTCTTTTAGAAATTCCCACTTTTACTTTTCTTAGAGCACAAAGTGTTCATATCTTGCTTCTTTTCTTCAGTATCAACCTCTTTTCTTGTAGATCTGACCTCTTTTATTCAAATCTGACCTTTCTTTCTTGGCACAAAGCTTCACAGGTCAAGTAGAACATTGCGCACTAGGGCAAAAGATCTACGCACAGAGCTTTCTTTGCACAAAGCTTATTCTTCTCTATTTCCCAGCAATTATAGTTTCATGTCCCGACAATGGAACCATTTGTTGGAACAGGGGCAGATCCAGGGTTCAACGCTCAAGAGCACACCAAAAAATCCCTAACTACTGGCCCTTTCAGCAACACATGTGAAGCAGATGAAGTCTCACTCAAGGTAGAGGCAGGGGTGGTTGCAAGACTCATGTGTCTGCAACCTTAGCTAGGACAGAGATCTATGATTCTATATTTACAGGATACTTAACATAGATCATTCATTAGTATTTAACCCTTATTATACTTTGCAGATGGCACAAAGATTTCTCGGTGAATGCTCGGATGTACATTATTTCAGCACTTAACCATAGAAAATCATATCATATCTAGTAGATCAGCACTCAACATTCTCATACACATACGATCTAACAATCATATATATCTAGGAAGCACAGAGTCATAAGTGGATATATTAAAGCACATAGCATAAGAAAAGATAAACGCATTGAACCAAAGCATAGAGCATAACACACAAATTTACGTGGTTCAGCCCCCCCCATGGGGCTACATCTACAAGATCTTATTCTTTATTATCGTCCTCAAGCTGTTACAAGCACAAAGCATCTGAAACCCTTCTTCACATAGGACATAATATCTACACAGCTCGTTAGATCCTTCTTCCTTTCGTTACAGTATCAATCACACAGAGGATTTATTCAACATCACATAGATGCACCACCAATTGCACTAAGCAATCACATCTCTCTTTCTTACATTGCCTATATTTCTATTTATATATTACAAAAGTGGGCCTAAGAGTGGGTAAACCCATGGGCCAACATCCATTTCCCATTACATTAACCCAAAACCCTAAAAGAGGCCCAAAAGTAGATCGAGATCCCATGATCTCTGTTTCACTTGGCGCTCCATCTTTGACAGGATGTCGAAGTCCAAAAATAGTCAATTATGGCCAAGTGTTCCTCAAAACTTGGTCAAGGGCCAACAACACATACAAAGGTATGTAGAGTCTAGTTTACACTAGTCTAACTAAAAGAAGATTCTTATTTTAACTCAACTCAGATTTAGTAAGGCATCAGTCATTAAATGGAAATAAGAGGAATAAAGAGATTACTAGGAGTGATTTAAGCAGTGCTTTTAGGATTGGGTGAGGAAAATTGAATTTATTTAAAATAAAATGTGGAATTGATTTTGAAACTTAGGGAAAGGGTGACAAGTGTAAGGGGGAAATAATTCTAAATTATCTAATTAAAAGTGAATTAAATGTGTCAGTGGGAATGTGTCATTAAGGAAACTCCTATAAAACAAATGGTCTAAATTGAAAAACGATCACACTGGTTATGGGTAAAGTTATGCTGTCAAATTATTTTTGACTGGTTTTACAAGTGCTGAATAACATCTTTGAATTCTTCGTACTGTATTCTACTTTAGACTTGTAATTATGTAATGAGTTTAATTTGGAATTGACATGGATTGTCAATGAAAATCTGATATCGATTGTATTAAAACAAATTTCTCTAAGCGTACCTTCAAATCTAATATCCAGGCCTTAGCTCTGTTGGTGGCCATTATATGGAGTATTATTTGATTAGTATTATTGAAATTAAAGCAAGTAATGAGAGGTTAAGAATTTATTGCCTCAATTCCATTGACTTATAATAGGTGTGCAGTATTATCTTTGTTTCCAATGAAAAATAATTAGTCCTTGTATTAAGTATTTTAATACGGATATGTCCATCCAAGCATGTGGATAGTATGATTCATTTTCAGTGGATGGTTATCAGTGGATTTTTATCCATTGATGGTCTGTCAACCAGCATTGGAGTTCATTTACATTTTGGGTTACATTTTGATTTCTGGTACAATCATATAGCTCTTAGATAAGTAGTTGTGTTTTCCTTCTTGAAAAGATTGTAATAATTTTTTTTTAAAAGGGAATAAAGAAAAGTTGGAATTTAGTAAAACGAAATCTTGCAAAGGTTGGATGATTTATCTAGAGTTATGTTTTAGAAAGGATTGAATTTTGACAATACTAGTTAGAAGACAAGATGAATAAAAGTTGAGTTGGGATATTAATTTATGCAAAAGTTAATAGGTCTTAATTGACCAATATTTAATTGGATAAAGAACTGTTAGCATTAAATTTTAATATCACTTTATCATGGAAATTCCTTACGTAAATTGTTTAACGCTCTTGAATATTGGAATACCTTCATGTATGTTGTAGTCTAATGGATTGGTAATTCATGTCAATATCCAGGTAGACGACTATCATATTATCATGTACCAATAAGTGTCGATTGGGTAAGCAATATTTTCACCCTTAAAACCTTTCTTATAATCTAAAGGTCCACATGTCTAGATTATTATTACAGCATGGGATGGTTGATGTCCTAGTAGTCCGTTTAGTGGATTTGTAAGGTAGTTGAAACTTTACACATATCTTGTGTGATGAGATCTCCTACATCCTTTACATAACATGAAGGTTGGTATAGAACCCTTTTTACATCCTTTAGGCGTAGACCTCCTTTAATTCTCCAATATTGATTGCAAGTACCTTGAATCCTTAATTCGCCTATTATAAATAACCTTGTTATAGTTAAAGGATACTCAAGTATTAGTGGAATCCTAAAACATTTCTTTAAGAAGATGAACTCCCTTATGGTTTCATATATATATATATATATATATATATATATATATATATAATTTAGGGGTGAATTTAAATGTGGCTAAGGAATATTTTAATCTTCTTATAGGATCTTAAATGGGGACGTAAATTAGTATTAAATTCCTTATTCATGGTCTAATTATATATTGGTCAGTAAGATACATGGTTTTGCTACTTAGGGGTTGTTTTTACAAAATTTGTAGCACTTGATAGCGATGTTTTACCTTAACGATTTGACCTGGATGAATATATTAATCATGATTAGAATAGATGTCTATCTGTTACCAAGGTTATGCTTATGCCCTCGTGGTTTTACAAATTTCATGTATGATTACTTTACTTAAGCTTGCACTTAATTTTTGCTGGAAGTTTGATTAAGTAAAATAGATTTTCCTTGCACGTCCATGAAAATGATAGATGCTTATGATATATGTTTATTGTGTGGCGTTACTAGTTAAAGGATCTAAAATAGCGTAGGAATGATGCAGTTATTGACCTTTTTTCCTTGTTCTTCTCAGTGTAAGATGCAGTGTTATTTGTGTACGTGTTATTATTGACAAGATAAATTACGTGTGATTCCATGCCTTATTATTAGAATCTAGTCACGATGTTTAGGATAGATATTGGTTATGGGATTAGATATCTCCTTGTTCCTCAGAACAGTCACCAGTCCTGAGACCTTAAGTGGTCAAAATCAATCGGATAAATCATGAACTTGAGCGTTGTTTATGTGTCTTGGAGGTCCTAACCATGAAGGGTAGGTTGAGCGGGTAGTTATTTAATACTCAGTGACATGGTTGATCATTTGTTTATATTGTGTTTCAGTTGATTGTGATGTGTTGAATTGTGTCACTATTTATGTTTATGTGTTGATCACGTGTCTCTATTATTTATTTTAATGCATTTACCCTCTGTCATTATTGATTACGATGATGTGTCGCTTGTAATGCTATTAATTTATGTTGTGACAATTGTAAATTCTTAACGCGAAAAAAAATGTATTTACCTTTTGTACATTTATATTCGTTGTCGCAGCAGAGGGGTCGTTACACTCAAGAGTTAAACATGTTGACAGGCGCTTATGACACACCGTCAACGAGAAGGGAAAATCTGGTTCGGGGTTGTCTACTTAACCCAAGTCATTTGGTATAATCTACCCTGACGGGTTTTATGGCTTTGTTAGCCAACTAAGATCCTAAAAATTTTTGAAAGATGTGAACTAACTAAATATACTACTCTAATATTCAACACTTTAATCACAAATGCTTAACTAACAATGTTTATATACAATGGTTATATACAGTTTACAAGGTTCGAGCAAAGCCTTGTGAAAATAATTGTTTTAAGATAATGGATCTAAACAAGATTGAAAAAAAACAAAATTATTCTAGTACTCTAAATGAACAATGAATGAACAAGATTGTAAATGATATAACGAAAAATAGACAAAGCAGATTGACGTTTAAATGATGCAATCACTCTTCATTGACAAATCAACAAATTAAATAAATAATACACTAACTAACCTCTAGTTGATCAACAGTAATAAACTAAATTCATCTCTCTGCATTTGTATGAACTCCCCTTGTCCTGGGTCAAGTGAAAACCTATGACAAAAGAAAGCATAATAATTCCTGAAGAAATTCAAGGAAGTGTTTCATATTCTGGAGCGATTTTATGATGACATAAAGACAAATAATTATATATCATGTTCCCTTGAAATGTCCAATAACTGGAAATGAAAGAAATTCTAATTCTCAGGAATGGTATTATCAACTATCCAACATTAGACGTAAACTCAAAATGTATCAATAGATGATCAACCACAAATATTAAAGGAACCAAAATATAATGAACCATATAAATGAAAACATAACATGAAAAGTTATATGCAGAACAGTCTAAAGCTAGTTCAATACAAATAAAGTTCCATATTCAGAAATTATATGAGAAACAATATTAACATTTCACAGTCTACAAAAGGACAAAATCCAAAGAGTAAATTGTATCCCATATAGTTTCAGTATAATAAGTTCATCATAAAGCCCAAAAAGATTTTTTGGGATAATAGACTCTTAAAGATTGAAACAATTAATACATAAATGATAGCAATTAACCATGTATTGATAAAATAGACTAAAGATAATTTAAATCAATGCACAATCAATTACTCAAAGAATATGAAGATATTATAATGAAAACAAAACCATTTTACTCACAGGACAAAATCCATTAAGCAACCTGGAATTCCATAATCTTCTTCGAAAATAATGGTCCATTCTCCCAAAGATTCCAACCATTCGTTACTCCATTTGAAAATAATTTTTTTTACAAAAGAAATAATATACAAAAAAGAAAGGATAAAAATCCTCCTCACAATTATCTGAACTTTCTCATATATTTATAGAATGAATGAACAGTCTGGGCGTCACTAATAATTTCCGCCACTTGAAATTTGCCTCGTAAAGAGACAAAAATATCTCTCCAATCATGAATTTGCTTGGGAAAAAGTTCGCAAGTAAGCTAACTGGGTCCATTATGTAGACAGGTTTTCAACCATTTCTTCAGATTCATTACGGTTTGGCTAAAACAAGTCCCACAAAATTGTCTGTCTGTTCTTGAATACATTTCCAAATCTTATCTGTTGTTGCTCATAAATTATTTGCAACAATCCAATATTATTTTTGGATCAATTATATTGAATGTATTTAGATAATAAAATCAAGCCATGATCAGATCCATACCAAATAACCGATAATAGAAACCTGTGAAACAAAAAGAAACCAAATTAATAACCTAAAAATTGCGAATAAAACAAAATCTAGAACAATAAAATTAAAATGAATTTAAACTAACTATAAGTTCTAAACAAACATTGTTTATATTTTCCTTTCAAATATGATCTTAAAATTCTAGAAGCT
>SNQJ01S0031026.1:115196-129026 GCA_010110895.2 Picea sitchensis | reverse complement strand
GGGTTCAGGGGAAAGCATGCCCTCGGTGGGGGTTCGAGGGCTAAGCCCCTGAAGGAAAAATTTCCTAGTAAATATATATTGTAACTTCATTGTAAATCTAGACCGTTCATTATAAGGTTGCATATCTAACTGTAGAAGTTATGTTAGGGTTTTTTTCCCTAGAAGGAAACCCTCTTTTATGAGGGAAATGTATTGCGGCTATGCATCATTGTGAATATTGTGTTCTAAGATAGGAGACTGTGAGAGAAAGAAGAGGAAGTTACAACGGGTTTGTTGTAGGTTGTATCCCTTTATTTGTTGGATAATAATAAAGGAATGACCTGGCAATTTCTCTGGTAGACATATCCCACACTTGGTGAACCACGCATATCTCTATCTCTATTGTATTGTGTATCTTTTGTGTTTTATTTCCGCATTTGTTTTATTTTATTGCACTGTGATCATGTTTTTCTAACAACTAGTATCAGAGTGAAAGGTAACTTGTAATAAAAGAGGGTTCCTGGTTCGAGTGGGAGAAATGGCGGAAGATGGAAAGTTTAGGGTCGAGAAATTTAACGACCAAAACTACCAGTTATGGAAGATGTAGATGGAAGATTATTTCTATCACAAGGATCTATTCATACCATTGGGTGGAATAGCAAAGAAACCTACGACCATGAAGGATGGAGAATGGGAGGTTCTTGACATAAAGGCACTAGGAACGATACAGCTGAGCCTGGAAACATCGGTGGCTTTCAATATTTCCAAAGAAAATACAATGAAGGATATGATGGATGCATTGGCTAAACTATATGAAAAACCCTCGAGGTATAATAAGGTATTTCTAATGAAGGGATTATTTAATATGAAGATGTCAGAAGGTGGGTATGTTGCAGATCATTTAAATGAATTTAATACAGTTACTAATCAACCAAGTTCTGTAAAAGTGGACTTTGATGATGAGGTAAGGGCTCTTCTAATATTGTGCTCATTGCCAGAAAGATGGAACGACTTGGTCATGGTTGTAAGTAACTCTGTATTTGGTTCAACTACTTTAAAATTTGATGATGTTGTTGGTGTTATCCTTAGTGAGGAAATGCGACAAAAAATCACAGGTGAGACATCATGTAATGTGTTGAACATGGAGAACAAGGGAAGACAAAAGGATAGAGGAAAGGGCTCATGGAACCTCGAGAATTCTAGGAAGGAAAAATCCAAATCCATACTGGAAAGATAGAGTGTTGGAATTGTGGAAAGAAAGGACATCTGAAGAAAGATTGCAGAGCTCCAAATAAACAAAGAGATGGACATCAGGAGAAAAATTAGGAAGCAAATGTAACAGGTGATGTGTTACAAGATGATTTGATTCTTTCTGCAGATAATATTTCCGATTCTTGGGTAGTAGATTCAGGGGCTTCATTTCATGCCACACCCCATAGGAAACATTTTCTAGATTATGTTCAAGGTGATTTTGGACAGGTTCATTTGGGTGATGATGCACCATGGAAAATTGTTCGAATGGGAAAGGTAAAAATAAATCAAAGCAATGGAAACCAATGGTTGTTGAAAGAGGTAAGACATGTTCCAGATCTAAGGAAAAATATAATTTCAACAATGCAGATGGAAAGTGAAGTTTGTATATCCATATTTACAGATAAGGTGTGGAAGGTCACCAAAGGATCATTAGTGATCGCAAAAGGAGAGAAGGTAGGTACATTGTATTTATGTAATGGTAATACTAACTCTTCTATCTCTTTAGCTTCTGCAGGAATGGATACAACACTTTGGCGTAATAGGCTTGGACACATGAGTGAGAAGGGGATGCAGATACTTCACAAAAGAAATTTGTTTCCTGATCTTAAACAAATTGATTTGGATTTCTGTGAGCATTGTGTTTATGGAAGACAAAAGAGAGTCATATTTCTGAGATTCGGAAAATAAAAGAAGAGTGAAAGGTTAGAGCTTCTGCATACAGTATGGGGACCATCTCACGTATCATCTCTTGGTGGCTTTCGTTATTATGTTACTTTTATTGATGATGCAACTAGAAAAACTTGGGTTTATTGCATTCGACAAAAATATGATGTTTTTGATACTTTTAAGAAATGGAAAGATTTGGTTGAGAACGAGACATGAAAAATGTTGAAGTGTCTCAGATCAGACAAGGGAGGTGAATATTGCAGAAAGGAGTTTGATGATTACTGCTCATACCATGGGATTCGTAGAGAGAAAATGGTTCCAGGAACACCACAAGAAAATGGCGTGTCAGAAAGGATGAGCAGGACAATCATGGAGCGTGCAAGGAGTATGAGATTGCATGTTGGTTTTACCTTACATTTCTGGGCAGATGTTGTAGATGTTGTTGTTTACTTAATAAACAAAGGAACTTCAAGATCTTTGGATGGTATAATTCCAGAGGAGGCATGGACAAGTAAAAAGGTAAACTATTCCTTTTTGAAGACTTTTGGTTGTGAATCATTTGTCCATATTGATAAAGAAAATAGAACAAAGCTTGAGGAAAAATCCAAGAAGTGTACTTTTATTGGATATGGTGTTAATGATTTTGGTTATCGCTTATGGGATTATGAAAACAACAAAATCATTAGGAGTAGAGATTTCATATTCAATTAGAAGTTATTGTACAAAGATCATTTGTAGGGAAAGAAAAAGGAAAAAGAAAAACCAGAATACACAGTGCTTGATGAGATCACTGAAAAATAAATTCCAAAGGTACCAGAAAATAAAAAATGTACAACAACAGGATCAACAGGTACCTCAAACTCCTGCAAGTTTTGTTAAAAGATATACCAGGTTAAGTAGACCCCTTGAATGATACTCTCCTTCATTGTATTATTTATTATTGACTGATTCTGGTGAACCAGAATGTTATGAAGAGGCAATGCAGGTAGACACCAAAAACAAGTGGTAGCAAGGAATGAAAGAGGAAATGGATTCCCTGGTAAATAACCAGACCTAGGATTTGGTTGAGATGCCTGCAGGAAAAAGAACATTACATAATAAATGGGTTTACAAGTTGAAGGAAGAATACCGAGGCATAAAAGGGTACAAGGCTAGACTTGTTGTAAAGGGGTTTTCACAAAAGAAAGTTATAGATTTTGATGAAATGTTTTCTCCTGTTGTAAAAATGACTTCAATTAGGACTATTTTGAGTCTTGTGGCAGTAGAAGATTTGCATCTTGAACAGTTAGATGTAAAAAAAACTTTTCTCCATGGGGATTTGGAGGAAGAGATTTATATGCAGTAGCCACAAGGGTATGAGGTCAAAGGGAAGGAAAATTTGGTATGCAGGTTGAATAAGAGATTGTATGGCCTAAAGCAAGCTCCAAGGCAATGGTATTTTAAGTTTGAAAAGTTTATGACAGAACAAGGTTATAGTAGATGTCATTCTGATCACTGTGTTTATTTTAAAGGGATAGAAAATGGAAGCTATATTATCTTGCTATTGTATGTAGATGACATGCTTGTTGCAGGGTCTAATATGCAGGATATAAATGTGCTTAATAAGAAATTAGATAATTCATTTGCAATGAAGGATTTGGGTGCTGCAAAGAAAATCCTTGGTATGAGAATAACGAGAGGCAAGAAAAATTGAAAACTGACATTGTCTCAGGGTGAGTACATAGAGAAGGTGTTGGAGAGTTTTAGAATGTAGACTGAAAAAACAATTAGTACACCTTTGGCCAACCATTTCAAATTAGCTAAGGAAATGTGTCCCAATACACATGAGGAGATATAATACACGTCCATGGTCCATTATTCATAACAATTGGTAGTTTGATGTATGTGATGGTTTTCACAAGACCAAATATTGCACATGTAGTGGGAGTTGTGAGAAGGTATATGAACAATCCAGGTAAAGAACATTGGGAGGCAGCAAAGTGGATTCTCAGGTATTTGAGTAGTACTTCTACTCATGCATTATGTTTTGGAAGTTCATACATTTTTCTATAGGGATATGTTGATTCAGATATGGTAGGTGATAAAGATAACAGGAGGAGAACCACGGGACTATAGGTGGAATAACAGTAAGTTTGATTTCGAAACTGCAAAAGGTTGTTGCACTTTCAACAACAGACAGAGAGTATGTTGCTACTACAGAGGCTAGTAAAGAGATAATTTGGTTACAAAGGTTTATGGAGGAATTGGGAAAGATGAAAAATAATAGTAGGTTCTATTGTGACAGTGAGAGTGCCATTCATATTGCAAATAACTCAACCTTCCATTCTAATACTAAGCATATACAACTCAGGTACCATTTCATATGATCCGTCTTGGAAGATGGGCATTTAAAGTTGGAAAAAATACACACTAGCCAAAATCTTGCAGACATGTTAACTAAGGGAGTAACCAGGGAGAAACTAAGTTCCTGCTCAGTTTCAGTTGGTCTTAAAGCATGAAGTTGAAGATGATAATTTTTCCAGGTCCAAGAAGGTTCATATTCCAGCAGATACAACAACGATGGAGTTGTTGAGATCAGTCTCCAAGTGGGATATTGTTGGTTTTGGAGCCTGATTATCTTCCTAATTTAGAGGTCTTTTTTTTCATCCATGTTTATACCCCATGAATACTTTAAAACCTAGAAGAATGTACACTCCTCCATGCGGGGGAGTGCATAGGGGGGTTATCCCTTTGCAGGGTCCGAGGGAAAGAAATCCCCCAGTGGAGCTTCGGGGGCAAAGCCCCCAAAGGAAAATTTTCCTTGTAAATGTATATTCTAATTTCATTGTAAATATGGACCGTTCATTATAAGGTCTCATATCTAACAGTAGAAGTTATGTTAGGGTTTTTTTACCTAGAAGGAGACCCTCTTTTATGAGGGAAATGTATTGCAACTATGCATCATTGAGAATATTGTATTCTGAGATAGACTGTGAGAGAAAGAAGAGGAAGTTACAACGGGTTTGTTGTAGGTTGTATCCCTTCATTTGCTAGATAATAATAAAGGAAGGACCTGGCAATTTCTCTGGTGGACTTATCCCACACTGGGTGAACCATGTATATCTATGTCTCTATTGTATTGTGTATCTTCTATGTTTTATTTCTGCATTTGTTTTATTTTATTGCTCTGTGATCCTATTTTTCTAACACTGTGGTGGTGGTGGTGGGTTGGGGTTTGATCTTCTTGGTTTTCTTGTGAGGGGTTTAAATTTTTTGGGGTTCCATTGTATTGTATATGCTGCAATTTAACATCGATGGCATGTAAATTGGTTTTATTTTTTATTTAAAATACTAAATTACAATTTTTTTTCAATTTCTATTATTGGGAGCAATATATTAAATTAGATTAACTAAATTGGATTAAATTTAATATAAATTTAAAATACCTAGACACACGACGACACTGGCGGTGGAAATATCCTCTCTTTCTTTCTCCTCTCTTCACACTATTTTTCCAATGAGAAACAAGAGCGTGATTTTGTTCACAATATGCACATAATCGCTCCTGGACGGTTAAAAAAAAACCAACAGTAAGAACGTGCACACATTCTTAAGAGTGCACACATGTTCCTAAGAGTGTGCACATGTTCTTAAGAGCACGCACGCGCTCCTACTGCTTAACCTACGTGGAAATCCACATGGAGGTTCGGCCTCAGCGAAACCTATAGTTATAGGAATGTGTGCACATTCCTAGGAACACACACACATTCTTTCGAGTGTGCATTCTTAATCATGCCATTGCCACTTTTTCGGCCACCAAGTTCTTGCACTCACTGAGAACAATTTATGGAATGAAATATAAGCACAACCTCTATAATTGGGTATCCACTTATGTATATTGTGGATTGTGTTGATATACATATAGTGACCAAAATTCCATACAAGAAACTCAAATTCCCAAATATGATTGCATATTCTAATGATGAGTCTAGTACAAACTCTTCTGAAACATTAAATTATGAGTATTTCATTACATAGATGAAAATTGCATATTGTTGTGAAATTGTTTATCTTTCTAAAATAAACTTGACATCAACATCAATTGAGGAGAATAAGAAKATGTGTCTCATAAATGAAAATTCAAGTAAGGAATGTGTGCTAAATTATTTAGCATCAAATGTCAGTATTGCCAAACATGGAGAGAAAAATAAGATATATGAGTCTTACAATGGAATTTGATACCTTCAATTCCTATGAAAATGCATGGTACTAAGATTATGTCATAAAATGAAGAACTTTCTAACACTATAAGTATAACTTTTAAAATGGAGACCTAAAGGAAATGGATGGTGATAGTGAATTACAAAAATCCAAATCAAATACTATTCCAATGGTGGCTAGTGTTATTAATATTATAGACCAAAATTTAGATAAGGTTCCACATCCAACAGATTCAATACACAAATATGAAGAAAGATTTCCTCTCATATTCTTTCCTTCATATATGACTCAAGATTCACTACTCAAAATGTTTAACAAGGACATTGTTATATTGGGTCTCCTTCAAGTGTCACAATTTCATTTCAGCAAAGTGATAAAAATATCAATTTTGACGTGTTTCAATCATGAAAAAGAACTTATTTTACAAGGTGTAATGATTGTGTCTCAATCACCAACAAACTTAGGGCCACCATTGATCTAGTCAGCGTACTAGAGTAGTGATGAGAAATTAAAAAAATACCATAATAATGATATTGCAAGTTGTCATAGAGTGTATTATTCCCAAAAGTTGAATTGAAGGAAGCATCCCAATACTTCCTTGTTCATTTTACATGAAAATATGGACAAGGCAAAGAATTTTATACCAAGGATGGGGAATAAAGAAAATGTTATTGATAGATTCAAGAATCGTAAAATTTCTTTAACTATCATGCTTGGACATGGACACAAGACTAAGAGTTCATCTACTTTATCCTTTCCTTCCTAAAAGGAGTTTCAAACATCATTATGACTTCATCAACTAAATGCCTCAAGGTAATTGAAGAACCAATGCTCGATTGATATGGGGATTTAATATAGAAGAGAGGAACATCAAACCACTTGATGCATGATTCTATATTATAAAATGAATATTATGAAAAAATTATAGTCTATAATAAATATGATATGAAAAATCTTGAGCTAAGTGGTTGTATTACATGTAGGTAAGAAACAATTACCACCGATATTGTTGTTGCAAATGGATAATTAAGTGGGAAATACAAAAATATATATATTTTTTTGCATTTGCATCCCTTTTAATAGAAAGGAGGGTATGTTACATTGTTGAAGTTAGTTTACTCCTTTTCAGACACAGACATGAAGACATAGATGGGAATTGTAGAATATTATCAGCTTAAATAAATAAGAATGACATTTTATCAGTACTTAAGATGATGGACACTTATAGGAGGTGTGAGGACCAAAGTTGCTTCATCACACATACAATTGATAAATTATTTTACATCAATATCTATGTGTATCCATGGATATTGGATGGTGACTAGAATATTATTAGTATCAAAGGATGCCAATACTTCAAATTCCACCTTGTTTATGACACACCAATTATGCAATATAAAGTCTCAATTTAAGATGAAAGTGGTCACCTTGTATTAATGTGCGGCAACCATTGGATGATGGTGGTTTAAAGTTACCTATGGGGAAACCTTGGCTATTAAACCTATTGGTCAAGACACCAACTGAGATGGAATCTAGAAAAATAAAGGAATATAAACATATATTTAATTTTGGATGAAAATAATTGAAAAGGGAGGGGAAAAATATAAGCATCCAAAGATAACTTATTGGGAAGATGTCTTCAAGTCTTTGGACACATATTGAGAAAATGTCTTAAAGGATTTGGACAAGCCTTTTCTGAATATTGAGTATTCAAGAAATTCATTTTGGTCTTCCATGGTGTAGGAAATAGGAATAAACTTGATATGAAACCCACACATGATGTCATGGAATCATACCTGACGAAAAATTTCCACACTATTGAGGATCACTACATTAGACCCCTRTTTAACAAGACTAGATATGCATTTTCTCCAAAGAATGATGTTATAGAGGGAAAAATTATCATAATGAAACCATCAAATCTATATTTTGCAATATGGTTAGGTAGGTAAAGGGTCAATGTTTACCGATATTCAAATGATTATGTYGAGTCTTACAAGGTAGGGATTGAAGGTGGAGGCCCACTAGAACATCAAAAGTAGATAAGGTTTTGTACAAAAAAATATTTAAAGAAAACTCAACAATGGATTGTTGGAATAGAAGGAAATATGTTCATTAATGTTAATAGAAGCATAGGGGCATGGCCACCAAAATAAATATGGAAAAAAGAGAGAATAMAAATTATTGAGAAGATATTTGTGAATACTAAGGCACAACAAGAACAAATTGAACATAATGGTGATAATGAGAGTGATGTTGATGAATGAGACTTTGGTTAAGAGAAAAACTCCCACAATTTCCATTTTTTATTGACATGTATCATGTATGAATTCATAAATTAGTAGTCAATATTATGTATCCATTACTTCGATTAAAATTATTGAAGGTCAATTTATCTCCTCTATTGACCCAAGATGTGGGATTTGTAAATATTTCAATAGCAATCTAGTTATAGTGTTTGCAGATAAGGTGAATGTTGGTAGGAAGCACTAAGTCATAGTCCTCAATGATTTTTCATGTATGGTTCTTATGTTCTCACATTGGTGGTGATGGTGAGCATCCTTATTGCACTATGCTTTGACTACTTATGAAAATGTATAATTATTCAATGCAGTGATAACACTTGTTTCTATTTTTCTTCTATTTCATTTTGATATATTTATCAATGTATTCCATAGAAATATATATGAGCCTACATAGATAAAATGTTGTTAATTAATATTAAAATATGATATATACACATTGGAATATAAATTCATGATGTTGAAATCCAAATACACATTGTCATAATTTGATATTGATAATTTTGGAATCGAAATCGATACTTTCATAACCAAACTCATAGTTTAGAAAATCTAATATTCACACATTTATAATTCAATTTTATACTTTGGAAAGACTAATATTTGAAAATGATATTCCCACTTTTGAAGTATAGATTCTAACTTATAAAACAAAATTTCATGAAATCTAGTCATTATAAGTTGAAAGAAAAGATTAATTCGAACTAGCTCATAGTCCTCAATGATTCTTTTATATCTATGGTTCGTATGTCCTTGCATTGGTGGTGATATAAACCATCCTTATTGTACATTGTTTTAACTATCTATGAAAATGTATAAATAATTTTATGTAATGATGACACTTGTTTCTATTTTTTTTCTTTTCAATTTTGATATATTTAACAAATTATGTCATAATAATCACATATGTAAATAAAATGTTGTATATTAAAATTGAAATTTGATATATACGCATTGAAATATAAATTCACAAAATTGAAAATTTAAATGGAAATTCACACTATCATAATTAGATATTGACGATATTGGAATTCACACTTTCAAATAGAAATTGACATTTTTGAAACCAAATTTATAATTTGGAAACTCCAATATTTACATATTGGATAATCAATTTCACACTTTTATTTATACTTTCAAAAACAATATTAATCCTTTCTAAATCTGAATTCTAACTTATAAAACTTAATTTTATAAAATCCAATCATTTTAAGAATATTGGATAATCCAATCTCACACTTTTATTCATCACACTTTTATTCATACTTTCAAAAACAATATTAACTCTTTTTAAATCTAAATTCTAATTTATAAAACTAAATTTTATAAAATCCAATCATTTTAAATTGAAAGAGAAAATTAACTTTAAAAAATTGGACTCACAATTTGAATGTGTGAAATACCCTAAATGAAATCCCTTTTATTAATTAAGAGTGATTTAATGTTATTTATATTTATATTTCATTTTCTCTTGAAAAGTAACAACTAAATAAAACTGAGAAGTAACAACTAAATAAAGATTAAATATAATGTGAAGTCAAACCTTTAATTAAATCCTTCCCTTGTTTTATTCTTTGTTTCTTATGATTTTTCTTGGAAAAATAAAATAGATAATAATAAAATGAAAATAAAATTTTCAACTTTTGTTTTGTTTATAAATATTTTATTATAAATAAAAATTAAATAAAAAATAAAACATTTTATAATTTCAACATTTATAGTTTGTTTTTTTCTTAAATTGGTAAGAATAAATGAAATTAGGTGAAAATAGCATCAACATAAAACATGATAACAAAAAGATATAAAAACACCCTTTTAGCTTTTTTTTATGTCAAGATTAAGGTTTATAAAAATACTTTATAAATTTTTGAAAATTGAAAAAAGGCATGGAGGAAAATCTTTATTTTTTCTATTTTTTTAAATGGAAATAGAAACATTATCTTTAATTATAAGACCATTATAATTGACTCGATTTTAGCTAAGCTTTAGGGAATTATTTTGGAAAAGAAGATTAGCTTTTAGCTAGAAAGTCACGATAAAAGAGCTAAAGGTCAAGTCGGGTTCAKGAGATATCATTCAACTATGGACCATATTGTTACCTTTAGGATCATTGCAGAGGAGTTCCGCAATACTAAAACCAATCTTTTTTTTGTTTTGTAGACTTTTGAAAAGCGTTTAACACGGTCTCCAAGAAAAGCCTTTGGAATAGGTTGGAAGAGATAAAAGTGCCTTTCGAGTTGAGAGTTGTTGCAATAAGGCTATATGAGAACGTTATTTCCAAGTTTAAGAACAGTAAGGGATGGTCAAAAGAGATTAGCTATAATATTGGAGTTAAGCAAGGTTGTCCCTTGTCCCCTACCATTTTTTGCATATACATTGACAAGTTAGAAGATTGCTTGGAAGAAGTAAGTTGTGTCGACCCTACTCTCACCGGTATAGTCATCAATATTCTTCGTTATGCTGATGATATCGTTCGTATGGTGAGGAGTCCCCACGATCTTGAAAACCAACTAAGAATCCTGGAATATTTTTTCTCCAATATGGGTATGACTGTTAATACTTACAAGACTAAGGTCATGATCATTAAATCCAATAAGATCACTTATGATACCTTCATATATGCCAACAACAACTTGGAGGAAGTGAATTCATATGAATATTTTAGAATCGATATTCACCATAAGCTCAATTGGAATTATAGCATTGAAAAAATAATTATTGGGGGATGGAAAGCTTATTATGGGTTTGAAAACATTTGTAAATTTGTCGATATTTGGATATGGGATAAGAAGAAACTCCTCTTTGAGACTCTTGTTATGTCGAACATGTGTTATATTCTTTGCACGACTAGAACTATTGACTGCATAGATTTGGGCGCGTAGGGGGGTAAAAGGGGGGCAGAGCGCCGCCTTTCCCGGGGGGTTTGACGGCAACGCCCCCGATTTTTTTTTTTACCGGTTTTCATGTATGTTTTTGGGCGGTTTTTCGACACATGATTTTTCGCCGATGGTTTTCTATTTTTGGTTAAGGAATTAGGGTTGTTGACTAATCCAGGTCATTGGATTAGGTTTTTGGATGCCACTAGCTCCTATATGTATATTGTATTGCAAACAATGTATGAGTGAATGAATATAGAATATGTTGGTTTTCCCGGTTTGGGTTTCCAGGGGAAAAATGTCTGTGTAATGTGTATATTTTCCATTGTATCTTTTTTGTTCTTTTATTGAAAATTTGTTTGCAGTAAAATATTGTAGAAGATTAAAATATACATGTTATTCGATATGGATATGAAGTCTGGGGATGCAGTATCTCTTGTGAATCGTGGAGAAATATAGAGAAAATAAAAAAGAATTTTATAACCTATAATCTCAAAAATTAAAGGAAATATTCCCTATCCCATTCTCCTAATAGAGGCAAGTCTTTCCCCCATTGAGAGAACGCATATGACTAGATACCTAATATATAAGAACAAGTTAAACAACATGGAAGACAAGTGGCTTCCTAAAATTGCTTCAAAATCCAAACATAACCACCTTCGACTCAAGCAAGGATGGAATAAAGATGCTTAGTCTTACCTAAGTTATTGGGGAATCATGGAAGACACCATTTTGTCGAATAAGGATATTATTAAAAATATCATTAAGTCAAAATTTAAGGAGAAAATGTGGTGTGATAAAGAGTTAGAGAAAAAAATCAAATTAAGGTATTATAAGGATGTAATCAACCCTAATATAAATATCAAAATTATCTCTCTGTTTTGACAAGTGTAAAGAAAAAAATAATCCTTGCTAAGATAAGAACAAATTCTCACGAGCTCTATTGTGAAATTGGTCATTGGTCAATTCCTAAAATTCCATGGGATGAAAGAGTGTGTCACCTTTGTGACACTAAGAAGGTTGAATTTGAAAATAAATTTCTCTTAGATTGTCCAACCTATAACCAGATTAGATCTCAATTTCAAAATATTTGTCACACTACCCACCTTCCTAACATTTTAACTCAACAAAACTATGGCGATCTTGGAAAGCTTATCTTAATGTTTTTCGAGCACAAAAACAAAATTATAAAGAATTGCAAGTAATCCCTTACCCTCTTAAAATCCGATAAACCAATTTGATCTCAGTGAACATTAATCATCATCATCATCAATGTAAAGAAATATTTTCATTTATTATGTTATACTTTAATTATAATATAAAATAATATTTTTATTAAACTTTGATAAATTAAGAAGCCATCTTCACCATGAATTTCCATCGACTCAGATAAACAAAATCGTTACATGATTAGTTTAAAAAACTTCCACATTAATCATCATAAAGTCATTCAAAACCATATTCTCACTTTATCTAATTAACATGAAAATAATGTGATCAGAAATAATAAAATATAATTTTTAATTTTGCTGGAAAAACTGAATGATCGGTTATTGATTTTTAAATCATATTTGGTCTTAAACTGATGTTCCACATTGCATATATTTCCAAGAATCCTTCCAAACACAGGTTTTAGTTAAAAACAACCAATAGGAATCGTCATTATATCTCTGGCCTCATTAAAGAGTATTAAAGGGACAAAAGCCCATGGTTATTTTAGGTACATGATGTCTTATTAAAAACTAGAAGAGTATCACCATCAAAGTATGTTATTTGGTTTTAGTCAAAGGTCTTAGTGTTTGGGTTTTACATTAGTCAATCTTTACGCACATGGTTTGGGTTGATAGAGCTAATATATTTTCAAATTAATAGTATTACCTACCTTACTATCACTCACAAGACATCTTTATGGAAGCGATTTTTTTAATTTTGGAAAAACTGAATGATCGGTTATTGATTTTTAAATCATATTTGGTCTTAAACTGATGTTCCACATTGCATATATTTCCAAGAATCCTTCCAAACACAGGTTTTAGTTAAAAACAACCAATAGGAATCGTCATTATATCTCTGGCCTCATTAAAGAGTATTAAAGGGACAAAGCCCATGGTTATTTTAGGTACATGATGTCTTATTAAAAACTAGAAGAGTATCACCATCAAAGTATGTTATTTGGTTTTAGTCAAAGGTCTTAGTGTTTGGGTTTTACATTAGTCAATCTTTACGCACATGGTTTGGGTTGATAGAGCTAATATATTTTCAAATTAATAGTATTACCTACCTTACTATCACTCACAAGACATCTTTATGGAAGCGATTAATGCCAAAGTATTTAACAACATTTTGTTGGTACATAATCAAATTCAACCCAATCTTGTTTGGCTTGTTTTAGTCTCATATTTGGCCTTTCGAGAGGTCATCCCCAATTTTTTGAGTTTCAAAATGTTGTGAAATAAGTTCTTCTGAAAATGATAAAAATACAATGAATACAATTCATTTTGAGGGGGAAACATTCTTTTACAATATATTTAATACACAAGACAATTTATGAT
>SNQJ01S0031026.1:59106-86438 GCA_010110895.2 Picea sitchensis | reverse complement strand
ATATATATATATATATACACACATTTCATGGAACACTTTTTATGAATCTCATTGTTTCTACATTTGATGTTTATGAACATATGAATTTCAAAGTGTTTGAATTCCAAAGTGTATGAATTTTATGTGTATTAATTCCTTGATTTCTTTCTATTTAGCAATTATAAATACTTTCATTATGCATTAATGAATATCTTATGGGAACACACATTTGATCTCAATGTTATTTTCTAGGGCACACACAATATTCACCTCTATCTATGCATGACATTTATAAAACCATTTGATTTATGTGTAACCCTTCATAAATTCTAAAAAGACTATTGAAAGACTCATTAATGCAAATTTTTGTTGAGATTGTGTAGTGGGTATTTGTAAATTTTTTTCAACCCATCAATTATTAATATAATTTATTCAGTAATGCTATGCTACCAAAAATATATCTAGAAAGTAATGCTACCAAAATTCTATCTAGAAAGTAATGCCTTACACATTTTCCGTCCTGCAACCTAATAGAAAATTAGCACATGTGAATGGGTAAATTATGTGTCTCCAATAAATAGATTGATGTAGATAAACTACTTTTATGTGGTTACATGTCTTATAGATAATCAATGATGTGATATTCAAAATGTCAAACTTGAAAAAGATACTAATGAATTTCCAAATTTGATATCTATGATACAGTTTCATTACCTTCACAATGTGTATATTGACTTGTTGACGATTGCAACTATTTCAAGTTGTCTCTCTCACACTATCTTGATTCTCAAGTAAGCCATCACTTTTACATGAAATTAATTGTGTATCATCCATGAGAGGGGCTCTATTTATAGGTTATTTTTAGGGTTTTAGTTGTCTTAGGGTTTTAGTGGTAGTTGTCTTAGGGATTCTCAATTATTCATACCATTGGTATGCATACCATGGTATCACAATGGTATTCTCAAGTATGGCATACCATTGGTATGCATACCATTGCATATCATGGTCTTGCAATGGTATGCATACCATGGTATTGCAATGGTATGCATACCATGGTATTGCATTGGTATGCATACCATGGTATTACAATGATATGCATACCATTGGTATGCATACCATTTATAGGTTATTTTTAGGGTTTTAGTTGTCTTAGGGTTTTAGTGGTAGTTGTCTTAGGGATTCTCAGGTATGGAATACCATTGGTATGCATACCCTTTATACGTTGATTTTAGGGTTTTAGTTGTCTTAGGGTTTTAGAGGTAGTTGTCTTAGGGATTTTCAAGTATGCATATCATTGGTATGCATACCATGGTACTGCAATTGTATGCATACCATTTATAGGTTATTTTTAGGGTTTTAGTTATCGTCTAGGGTTTTAATGGTAGTTGTCCTAGGATTCTCAATTATGAATACCATTTAATACCATTGGTATGAATAGCATGGTATTGCAATGGTATGCATACCATGGTATCACAATGGTATGCATACCATGGGTATTCTTACCATTGAATACCATTGGTATGAATATCATTGGCATGCATACCATGGGTATTCTTAGCATTGCATACCATTGGTATGAATATCATTGGTATGCATACCATTTATAGGTTATTTTTAGGGATTTAATTGTCTAAAGGTTTTTGTCATAGTTGTCTTAGGGATTCTAAAGTATGCATACCATTGGTTTGCATACCATTTCATACCATTGGTATGCATACCATGGTATTGCAATGGTATGCATACAATGGTATTGCAATGATATGCATACCATGGTATTACAATGATATGAATACCATTGCATACCATTGGTATGCATACCATTTATAGGTTATTTTTAGGTTTTTAGTTGTCTTAGGGTTTTAGTGGTAGTTGTCTTAAGGATTCTCAAGTATGGCATACCATTTATATGTTATTTTTAGGGTTTTAGTGGTAGTTGTCTTAGGGATTCACAGGTATGGAATACCATTGGTATGCATACCATTTATAGATTATTTTTATGGTTTTAGTTGTATTAGGGGTTTAGAGGTAGTTGTATTAGGGATTTTCAAGTATCAATACCATTGCATACCATTTATAGGTTATTTTTAGGGTTTTAGTTGTCTTCTAGGGTTTTAATGGTAGTTGTCCTAGGGATTATCAATTATTCATACCATTGGTATGTGTTAGCACCAGAAGTCACCTCTGGATTGTGGCAGGGGTAAGCCTGATACCCATCAAAGTTTTATGTCACAAGTTGGTTATAAAAGGGTCAAATGGGCGTAGTCTTAGGAAAGTATCGTCTTAACTCAGAAAACTGGGTTGGTATGCACAAATAGGTGAGGTCTTGATCTAACTTCAGTCAGTAAGCTGTAGTAAGGGTGAGTAGGAATAAGAACTTGAGAAGAAAATGTAAAGGTCTGCTATGAACATTAGGTCTTCCAACAACCTAAGGAGGAAAAACTCAGAAAACAAGATCTTTTTGGATTCATAGCTTTAGGAAACTGAAAACAATATAACAACACTGCAATCAAACATCCATTACAACACAGTCATAATAATCCATGTGAATCCTTCAATCATGAACATTCAGTATCAGACGCATAATAAGAGGGAGGAAGAAAGTTGACTTAGATTAAACAAGAAGTCTCAAATAAAAATACATAACCAGAAGCCAGAGGCTTTGCTAAAACTTTACAATACAGGATCTTAGCTCAACCATCGACCCTAACAAAATATCAAAATTGAGTATTTATACTCAAAACAGTTTGCTCCCTTTAGAAGCACACTCTAGTCATTGCATTCAAGGCTTTTCGTCTGCATCTTCTTCTGTCAGGCTGCACTTTCATTCTTCTGTCAAATGCAAGATCAGATCGGTATGGGCTTCACAAGAAAATCCATGACAGGGATGTTTTCAACTCACAGTCTGTCGTCCACGACCAAATTTTCCATGCTTTCCATTTATGTGGTGAAATGAGGTTTCAACCACCTTCCCCAATTTCATTAACTACCTTCATTGGGACAAGGACAAAGCCTGACTCCCATGAATACTCCAGGCGAGCTCACAATTCCTCTGAGTCAATTTTGACGCCTCGAGGCCGCGCAGATCTTTCTTTGTGGCCATCTCGGGTGCTTTGATTCTTTGTGAAGCTCCTTTTCCTTTGACCCACACGACCGCAGGCTGTGACCTCATTCTTATCCATATGAAATCTCAAGATTTAGCACTTCAGGAGTTTCCACTCCCCTTGATTTCAAATATCCTGATGCTTTCTCCCGCAAAATGGCCCATTTGGATCAACGATTGGATTTTCCTCGAACCCGATGGCCAAGATCATCTTCCTCGAACAATTTTAGCCACCCATTTCTCGACCGAAATTTTTCCTTCTTTGGGACCCCACCTTCCATATGACCACAGGCTGTGACCGCGGGCCCAACTCTCAGGTGCATCACGATTTCACATTTCGTGAACTCATGTCGCGCTCTATGCTCAAAACTCTGAGTCGTCAAATCGTGGCTACTTGGATCAGGTTCCACGCCTCTCCTTTGATCATATGGCCCAAACGATGTCGACATTTCGGGACCTCGGGCCATCGACACTTCTCACCTCAGATTTCCCGAAAGAATTTTTCCTTGGTTCGGATCTTGCACCACATGCCCTTATAGAATGGACGACTCTGATTATTTCACGACTTCGCATTTCGTGAGTCCTCAATACTCTATCGTTTGACTTCTCCATCCCATGAGTCAACAAAAATCCAATCTTGTGCCATGTGTTCTTACCAAGATTGACGGCTAGGAAGGCATCATGATTCTGCAACTTTGCCTGACACTATTCCTCGCGCGACTATATGACTTCGATCACCCGATGACCTTAGATATGCTCTGCTTGATGGATCTTCACCATTGAACACTGATCTTGCTTGCTCTCTTGATTTGAATACATATTTGACCGCTCTAAGTGTTGCGCTTTGTGCTCACGACTGCGGCTTGTGAACAATTACTTGGATGACTGGCTAAAGGATCAGAAAATCAAAAGGATCAATGATCCGGATTTTATGATCATAATGAAATGAACACAGATTATTAACAAGTGCTTAACACAAAATAATAGAGATACAATAAAACTAGTTTTCTATTCAATAACAAAATAAGCTGAAACTATAAAATGCAGTGGAAACAAGCTTGTGGAATGGTGGCAGCTTATCTCTGAGAAGAGATGTGACGACAGCATGCATTCACAAGAAGAAGGTTACAATGAGGCTCTGAAGGCCTTTTTACAATAAGAAAGAATGCCAAAAACCCTGGACATCCAAAAACATAACCCTAGGAGATGAAGCGCCAAAAGTCATGTGGGCCCCGTTTGGGTAAGTTAGTACATCAACTTCCCTTGGTCGTAACTTTTGCATACGATCTCCGTTTTAGGCGTGTGATAGCCCGTTGGAAAGGTATCATCAAGGAGATTCATTTTGGGGGCTCAATTATGACTTTGGATATCATTGAAGATCTCTATCCAGAAAAACCTTCATTTAGGCCCTCAAAATGGCCCCGGAAGTCAAAACTGCTAAAAATAGTAAATTGCCAAAATTGTCATAAAACTGTTTTGAGCCAGTTAGAAAAGGTGGGTGGCCACTGATATCCATCTTGATCAATCAATGACAGAGGTAAAGAGAGAATTTATTAACTTTAGGGAAAACAAAAAGGCTTAGGGCCGATATTTCTCAGACAAGCTGCTAAGGAAAAACAGGTCTATCAAACAGGTGAAGACAAATTGCATAAAAATACAAGCCGAGAGGAAAACTTATGATCGGGTCTGCAAAAGGAGGAAAAACAGGAAAAAATTGTAGACCTAGGTAGAAACCATAACTCTGAAGACCTTGGTAAGTTTATGTGCTAACATTTGGCTCCACAGGGGATGGCATGCTCCCGGCGAGTGCCAAGAATGCCCAGCTCCAATGCCTTGCTTTGGGTTATGGAGTCTCCTATTAAAAATAAATAAACATAAAAAAGAGATGGAATTTACAATGGTGGGACGCTGACTACGGCTTTAAACAAAGAACATTTTCAGGAAGTGCCCATTTACAGGGCCACCAAAAACTTTGTCTCCCTCGAAATTCTGCAACCTATAAGTATTATTTTGCAATATCTCATAAATATTGAAGGGATCGATCCAAAGGGATTCGAATTTACCATGTTTTCCTTTTTTCTATCTGGTCACGTCCCATTTGAGCACTAGATCTCCCTACTAGAAATCCTCTTTTCTTACTTTCTTATCAAATGCCTCATTGATCCTTCGTTGATGGTCATGTGCTTTGTCCATCATCTTCTCCATGGTTTGATGTACTTCTATCAGCTGATGAATCCTCCTGATCATGTGATCAGGCTCTTCCTGGTAATCTTGGAAGAACTTCACCACAGACAAGGTGAGTTGAGAAGGAAAAAGTGCTTCAATCCCATATACACACTAGAAAGGAGAGATGGCCAGGGACCACTTTTTTGTCACTCTATCAGCCCACAAAGAAAATTTGAGCTTTGAATCCCATGCTTTCTTGTTATCCTCTAGCAATATTTTGATGATACTTATCAGGCTTTTGTTAGAGGACTATGCTAATCCATTTCCTTGCGGACAGTAGGGGGTAGAGTGGATCAACGAAATCCTGAATTGCTCAGAAAAATTAATCAATGGTTCAACCTTGAAGGATGCAACATTATCAATGATTATTCTGTTCGGAAAACTAAATCCTTCCATAATATCTTCAAGGAAACCAATGATTACTTTGTGAGAGGCACTCCTTGTGGGGATATCTTCTATCCATTTGTTGAAATAATCTATTGCAGTTAGGATCCACCTATGTTTCCCACTTGAAGGAGGATGAATATCCCTTATAAAATCCAGATTCCACTGTTGAAAGGGTCCTGAAGTTAGTACAGGCTTCAAAAGCAGAGACTTCAGTTGCCGCTTTCCAGAGAATTTCTGACATTTGATGCAAGCCCTGATTTTCTCATAGATATCAATGAATAGAGTGGGCCAGTAGTACCCAGCCCTAAGAATTTCATAGGTTGTAGTTTTCCATAAATGATGTCCCCCACATAGGCTGCTGTGAAAATCAAACATAATCCTTTGGGCCTCTTGTGGATCTAAACATCTCAGAAGCACTCCTAGAGGGTCTTTCCAATACAAGACCTGGTCAATAAGGCAATATCTAATTGCTTTGATCTTTAAATCTCTTTCCTTTCTCCTTCCCATACCATCTGGAGGCCTTAACTCTTGTAGGAAATATATAATGTCTTTATACCAGGCACATTGTGCTAATGGAGGGTTGTCCCGAGGAATTTTATCAAACACTTCAGCCTGCTGGTTTTCTGAGCAAGTGTTGATGAAGCTAACCCCCAAAGATTTACAATTAGGTTTAGCCAACAACTTGGATAAACCTTGGCCTTTAACTAGCTTGGTGGGTTTTATTTCCAGCTCAAATTCGAGGATTTTGGCAATCCACTTGTTCCTTCTCCCATCTATGTCAGGATGAATGAGAATGTCCTTCACAGAAGCTGCAGGAACATATGCAATGATTTTTGAATGTAGAACATAGACTCTAAAATATTTGAGAGCTTTCACCAAGGCATAGGCCTACTTCTCCATGATGTCATATCTGATCTCTGCATCCCTCAATGCCCTTTTGAAAAAGGAAATAGGTTGCTCAAGCCCTTCAACATTATTCTGCAATAAAACGGTTGCCACTATATCAAAAGAAGAAAAGGAAAAAATCAGAAAATCCTTGGAATAATCAGGACTGGTTAGCACAGGTGCTTCAGTCAATGCCTTTTTGATTTGGTTGAAGGATTCTCTAGTCTCAGAAATCCATTTTACTTTGTTCCCCTTCCTAAGTATGGTTGTGATATGCTTCACCAATTCAACAAAATTTGAAACAAACCTTCTTAAGAAATTGATTTTTCCCAGGAAGGACTGAATTTCCTTCTTGGATCTGGGAAGTGATAAGGCTTGAATAGCTTCTACCCTACTTGAATCAATCCTGACCCCCTTAGTTGATACAATGTGTCCTAAAAATCTTCCTTCCTGCATGGTAAATAAAGACTTCTTGGGATTTAGGGAGAGACCAAACCTTTTTCATTTCGAGAAGACTTTCCTCAGATGTTGACAATGTTCTTTATCATATTTGGATAAGATTGTTATGTCATCTAGATAAATGACCACAAATTTATCTCTTTCTCCAATGAAGGCAATGTCCATGGCCTGCTGAAAGGTTTCTCCCGCGTTCATCAATCCAAAGGGAATTTTGGCATACACGAATGTGCCCCAAAGAGTGGTTAAAGTCGTCTTTTCTCTATTTTCAGGCAGGACAAAGATCTGATTGTATCCAGAAAATACATCAATCATGGAAATACTAGACGCACCTGTGACCCTCTGTAATATGTGTTCCATCTTTGGCAAAGGGTAATTGTCCTTCTTGGAGCTTCTGTTCAGGTTCCCGAAATCGACACAGAGTCTGATTTCTCCATTTTTCTTCCTTACTGGGACCAAGTTGTCCACCCATTCAGAATATCTCAAAGGGACAGTGATTTGGGCGTCCAACAACTTCTTTACCTCCCTTTCCATAATAGGCAATAGCATAGGATTTATCTACCTTAATTTCTTCCTAAATGGTTTGGCCTCCTCTTTCAATGGAATCTTATGCTCAATGACGCTGGTGTCATATGTTTTGAGGTCTTCATAGGTCTAGGAAAACACATCAGCGAACTCTTTTAATAACTCAACATACTTTGGATTCCCCTCCGTGCCAATATTACACTCAGGCACATCAACCTCCTCATTTGAAACCTTACCCTTTATTGCCACATCATTTCTGTCAAAAAATATTTCGAAATGAACTACTCCCTTTGGGATATGATTTTTAGGCAGATGAACAATATGATGGTCAACAATTTTTTTCAGAAAAACATCAGCATGAGGATCTATGTCGGAATCAGGATCTTGATCAATGTGTAATGATGAAAACTCATCAACAGTCTCCAGGAATCTTTTGATTTCAAGATCATCCTCAAACACTTTCCAATGCTTGACGTTGTCAGGTATGGAGGGTCTATATTTTACTTCTACGTCGTACATGATTTTAGGTGGTAGAGGGACTCTGAAATGGATCGCTGAGATAGCCAGAGAATCAGCCATGATATTTTATTCTCTGGGAACAAATGAAACGTTGAAAGCCAAGAAAAAGTTGTCAACTGGATCCCACACTTCATTTCTATAACTCATGAGCCAAGGGTGTTTGGTCTGATAATAATTTATGATCTGTTGGACAATCAACTCAGCATCTCCAAACACTGATATCTGTTTGATTCCCATATATTTTGCAGCCCTCAAACCCAAAACAAGAGCTTCATATTCTTCCACATTATTGGTAATTTCAAATTCTAATTTGTATGACAGAGATATGGTTTCCTGAGCAGGGGAAACAAAGACACCTCCAACACCAACACCTTCTCTAGATGAGGCTCCATCGAAGAACATTTTCCACACATAAGTAATTGGAGGAGAGTATTCACCGAGAGTAATGGAATTTTTTATCTCAAGAGGAGGTTCAGGGGCATCAGTGAGCTGCAATAAGATGGATCCTAAATCAGTATCAAGGGAAAAGATAGGATGATTGGTGGGGTCTTCTTCATCACTAATAATTTAGGCCAACTGAGCTTCTCTGTATAGTCTTCTATGCTCCCCTCTGAACATTGGAATGGTAGCATATGTGAGGTCCATCTACAACATTCCTCCGATCCTTTTTATCCAGATCTTGACAATAGCATGCCAAACTTGGGAGGAACGTAAACCACCACAATATCCATGACCACACTTTTCATGGGCATCTGAAACAAGGTCACCACCAGGTCTTTGATGACCCCAAGACATTGCACTCTCCTTGAATCAAAAGAATATAAATCATGATAAGGTTTAGTGATTTCTAATCTGAGCTCTTCCATGATAGTTTTGGGCATGAGGTTATGAGATGCCCCAGAGTCCATCAAATAGTTATGCAACACCTAATCATGTATGTTCAATGATGTGTAGAAAGGAGGGGATGCATCATCTTTATCTTCTACCATAGGACCTAAGATGATTGTTATATTTTCATCTTGGAGATTCACTGAGTTTGTGGAATGGTAGGATGGCTCGGACTGCAATAGCTTAGAGAGGGACCTTTTGAAGTCTTCATGCTTGACTAGCTTTGAAAGGGAGACAGGGATTCTGATCTTCTAAATTTCATGCTCAAAGATAAAGGAGGAAGGAGGCTTCATAATTTCTCTTACTTCTGGGATAGGGTCTTTGGATATCGGCGGGGGATTCTGAGCTTTCTTTTCTTTGTTGTTGTTTGCTGCATATTTAGTAGGATTATCTGCTCTTGAGGGATGATCAGGGATGTCAAACTTCCCTTCTTTCTTCTTATACAAGAGGTTGTATCTTTTGGGAACACTATTTTCCTTCTCCCCCTTACTTAGCTCATTTATTTGGCTATCTATGAGGGACTCCTCATATGCAGATTGATTCAAATGGGGAGGTGTCTCCAATACAATGAATTTTAGGGTCAAGCTCCTCTTCTTCCCTTTCCTCATCGATGACAAGTTTATTTTGGAGGGGGTTTTGGATCTTCTGATCATTTCTATCTCTATCCCTTTGTTCTCTTGGCATACTCTGAGGAGCATTGTTATTCGGCCTCCTGAATTTGCCTCTGTTATCAAAATTTTGAGGATTTTTGTATGTGAGATTCCCCTCTACTTCCAATCTTTCCATTTTAGTTGAAAGTGATTTTAGTAAATTGGTTAATTCATCCATTTGAGGAGGCAAAATAGAGGAACCAAAGGTAGAGGCTTCAGATATCTTCCTTGGTATGTCTCTATCAGCCTTATTCCTGAGTCGGTTGGCTGCCAATACGTTAGAATCCACTTCCAGGGATGCATCTTGCATATTAGCTAAGTAAGTATCTCTTCTCTCTCTGAGCAGGAGGCATAAATTAGGATCAAAAGCACTGGCATAAGTGATTTTGGCAAAGGATTTTGTAAGCTTTATCATAGCAGGGATCTTATTATACATTTTATTGAATCTTTTGGAGAAGTCTAAGACAAATTCTCCCTCGTTCCTCTTCAGGGAACCAAAATCTGTGATATAATACATAAAATATTTTTTATTCCCCCACTTCCTCAAGAAAACATCATCTAGAGCTTCAATCCTAGCAATAGATCCAGGGGTCAATCCCCTAAACCATTTCCCAACCTCACCATCAAGGCTCTAGACAAAGACTCTCATCCAGACATCTTCATTTTCAATGTTGAGATTGTCTGCATAACTGTAGAAAGAAAAAAGGTTTTCTTCGACATTTATGTCTTCCTCTCTAGTGAATTTGGGCATATACTTTAGGTAATCTCCAGCAGGGAGAGCATTCATTGGCTGAGGTAGGACTAGAGGGGCATATCCTGCAGCCACTATGCCATCCATTTTGTTTCTAGGAGGATTGGCACCTGCCATAGGGATGATAGGCGGAGGAGAACTAGGAGGGGAAGGGGTTTGAACAGGGGGGACTGGAACTGAGCCTCCGGGAGGAAAAGGAAACAAAAAAAGATTTGAAGAAAAGGCTACAGGGCTCGAAGGAAAAGAGGTTTCCCCTTCTGAAAAATTAGTAACTCTAATAGGAGGATGAGTAATAAAACCTGGAGTGGGAAAATCTTTCGAGGTCCTGGGTCTAGACCAAGGTACAACTTTAGGGGAGAGAGGAGTGGCAAGGATTTCTCCCTCCAATCTCACGCCAGGAGGGAAAAAATCAACAGGAACACTCCCAAAATTTAAATTTTGGGAAACTCCAACAGACAGTATGATAGGAATATGAGAAGCATATATCGGAGTTTCTAAAGGAGGACAGTAAAAATCATCAAAAATACCTGGTTCAGTAGTAGAAGTTCCTTCTCAGAGGGCCTTTCCCTTTCTGAAATTTTTTTCTAGGTCAGCTTCAAGTGTAGCTTAAGGCATCTGGGGAGTAGACCTCGTGTGTCTGCCTCTAGAAGCCACAACTGAAATAGTGGAGTCTCTAGTGGATTCACATCAATGAAGTCACCACAGTGGATTCTCCATGTACAAAACTGCAATATTTGATGTACTAAGTTCTGATGCACCTTCAGAACCAGTCAACTTTGTCGTTCAATCCTAGGGAAAATATTCAATTTCGTGCCTGACAACTGTGCCAAAAATGTTAGCACCAGAATTCACCTTTGGATTATAGCGGAGGTAAGCCTGATAGCCATCGGAGTTTTGTGTCACAGGTTAGTTATAAAATGGTCAAATGGGTGCAGTCTCAGGAAAGTATCATCTTAACTCAGAAAACTGGGTTGGTATGCACAAATAGGTGAGGTCTTGATCTAACTTCAGTCAGTAAGTTGTAGTAAGGGTGATTAGGAAGAATAACTTGAGAAGAAAATGTAAAGGTTTGCTATGAACATCAGGTCTTCCAACAGCCTAAGGAGGAAAAACTCAGAAAACAAGATCTGCTTGGATTCGGAGCTTCAGAAAACTGAAAAAACTATAACAACACTGCAATCAAACATCCATTACAACGCAGTCATAATAATCCATGTGAATCCTTCAATCATGAGAATTCAGTATCAGACGAATAATCAGATGGAGGAAGAAATATGACTTAGATTAAACAAGAAGTATCAAATAAAGATACCTAACTAGAAGCCAAAGGCTTTGCTAAAACTTTACAATACGGGAGCTTAGCTCAACCATCGACCCCAACAAAATATCAAAACTGAGTATTTATACTCAAAACAATTTTCTCCCTTTAGAAACACACTCTAGTCATTGCATTCAAGGCTTGTCGTATGAATCTTCTTCTGTCAGGCTGCACTTGCATTCTTCTGTCAGACGCAAGATCAGATCGGTATGGGCTTCATAAGAAAATCAATGATAGGGAACTTTCCAACTGACTGTCTGTGTTATAACCCTAATTTACACCAGACATGCTTACCTGGCATCAAGCCATCTCAGATTCCTTCTTTTCCAAAACACTGCTAAACAACTCTTCTTAAAAACCCCTTTTATAAAGGCCCACGTGCCCTGCTCCATTACTTCACGCGTGTACACGCTAGATAACCCAAGATAGCCCGCGTGTACCTACAAAAGCATGAAAAAAGGAAATTTTCTGATGGAACACATAGCTTTGGGTAAGTTAACTAAACATTTTGGCCATGCATCACTGGTCACTTGACCAAATACCTAGCTTCTTCTATCCTATAAAAGAAGGGTTATGGGTCCCATTTGAAAGGAGGAGAATCATAGTAAAGAAACTATACCTGATTGAGCATTCCCTTTGTCCCAACCTTTATCCATCCTTGTGAAAAGAGAAGTATAGAGAAAAGCAGTTGGAAGACATTGGAAGAAGAGCCCAGGACCAGGATCAAGGAGCAGTAGCCGACTTTATCATTATAAGGTATCATTGTAAAGTTAATAAAATAATTTATTTTCCCATCTCACTATATGAGATTGTCATTATTGGAATATTGATTGTATGATTGATTAAATCTCTAACCCATTAGTTCATAGATCAAATGCATGTGGAGTTATTTGTTTGTCTTTAGTGAATGCAGGTCAACATTGGGAGGAGAGTTGCAGTCAAAGAACGACCAAGCACGAAAAGGGATCGACATCAAACATGAAGAATAAGGTACGTCAACTTAATCTCTTGAGCCTTGTATTTACATATGAGTAATGGGGGTCTAGACATCGGATGATAGTAAAAAGTAAGAATCTTTAGGTCATTTCTACATGCATGATAAAACCCTTAGTGCTAGTCTGTAGGAGGGATTTCCCACCCACAACAGTTTTCCCTCCATGGCCAAATTTTCCATGCTTTCCATTTATGTGGTGAAATGAGGTTTCAACCACCTTCCCTAATTTCATTAACTACATTCATTGGGATCAAGACAGAGCATGACTCCCATGAATACTCCGGGTGAGCTCACAATTCCTCCGAGTCAATTCTGGCACCTCGAGGCCGCGCAGATCGTTCTTTGTGGCCAACTGTGGCCAACTCCCCTTGATTTCAAATATACCGATGCTTGCTCCCATGAAATGGTCCATTTGGATCAACGGTTGGATTTGCCTTGAACTCGACAGCCAAGATCATCTTCCTCAAACAATTTCAGTCGTCCGCTACTCGATCGGCATTTTCCCTTCTCTGAGACCCCACCTTCCATATGACCATGGGCTGGGACCACGAGCCCAACTCTCAGGTGCATCGTGATTTCACATTTCGTGAACTCATGTCACGCTCTATGCTCAAACCTCCAAGTTGCGAAATCACGATTGCTCGGATCGGGTGCCACGCATCTCCTTTGATCAAACAACCCAGATGATGTCGGCATTTCGGGACCTCGGTCCATCGACACTTCTCACCTCAGATTTCCCAAAATACTTTCTTTACGGTTCGTATCTTGCACCACGTGCCCTTCTAGAACAGACAGCTCTGATTATTTCGCCACTTTTCATTTCGTGAGTCCTCAAGACTCTGCCCTTTGACTGCTCCATCCCGTGAGTCAACGAAACGCCGATGTTTCACCACATGTTCTTCCCAAGATCAACGGCTAGGAAGACATCGCAATTATGCAACTCTACCTGACGCTATTCCTCGTGCGACTGTATGACTCTGATCACCCGATGACCGTCGATCCACTCCGTCTTATCGATCTATGCCATTGAACATTGATATTTCTCGCTGTCTTGATTTGAATCCATATTTGACTGCTCTAAGTGTTGTGCTTGGTGCTCATGACTGAGGCTTGTGAACAATTACTTGGATGACTAGCTAAAGGCTTAGAAAATCAAAAGGATCAATGCCAGAGGTAAAGAGAGAAGTGGTCGACTTTAGGGAAAAAAAAAGGCCTAGGGCCGATATTTCTCAGACAAGTTTCTAATGAAAAATATGTCTATCTAACAGGTGAAGACAAATAGCATAAAACTACAAGACGAGAGGAAAACTTACGATCGGCTCTGCAAAAGGAGGACAAACAGGAAAAAATCGGAGACCTGGGTAGAAATCATAACTCTCAAGACCTTGGAAGGTTTATGTGCTAACAGTATGCATACCATTGAATACCATTGGTATGCATAGCATGGTATTGAAATGGTATGCATACCATGGTATTGCAATGGTATGTATACCATGGTATTGCAATGGTATGCATACCATTTATAGGTTATTTTTAGGGTTTTAGTTGTCTTAGGGTTTTAGTGGTAGTTGTCTTAGGGATTCTCAAGTATGGCATACCATTGCATACCATTTATAGGTTATTTTTAGGGTTTTAGTGTAAGTTGTCTTATGGATTCTCAAGTATGCATACAATTGGTATGCATACCATTGCAATAACATGGTATCACAATGGTATGCATACCATTTCATACCATTTATAGGTTATTTTTACAGTTTTAGTTGTCTTAGGGATTCTCAAGTATGGAATACCATTGTTTACCATGGTATTGCAATGGTATTCATACCATGGTATTGCAATGGTATGCATACCATTGGTATGAATACCATGGTATTGCAATGGTATGCATACCATTGGTATCCAATTGTATGCAACGACAATACCATTGCCTATGCATACCAATGGTATGTATAGGCATTGGTATTGCCTTTGCATACCATGGCATACCATTGAAATACCATGAAATGATATGCAAAGGAAATACCAATGCCTATGCATACCATTGGTAGTTTTCTTAGTGGTAGTATGGTATGCATTTTCATTGCCTTGTTTTGGTATGGTATGCATTGTCATTTGTTTGTATGGTATGCATTGGAAATGGTATGGTATGGTATGGTATGTTATGCATTGCCAATGGTATGCATTGGAAATGGAAATGGTATGCATTGCCTTTCCATTGTATGGTATGCATTGGAAATGGTATGGTATGGTATGGTATAGCATTGGTATGGTTTGGTATGGTATTGTATGGTATGTATTGGCAATGATATGGTATGGTATGGTATGTCATGCCTTTCCTTGGTATGGTATGCATTCACAATGGTATGGTATGGTATGATATGCATTGGCATTGGCAATGGTATGGTATGGTATGGTATGCATTGGAATGACATGGTGTGGTATGCATTGACATTGGTATGGTATGGTATGGTATGCATTGGAATGACATGGTATGGTATGCATTGACATTGGTATGGTATGGTATGGTATTCCTTTCCTTGGTATGGTATGCATTGCATTGGTATGGTATTCCTTGGCATTGGTATGGTATGGTATGGTATTCCTTGACATGTCATGCCTCGTCATGCCTTTCCTTTCCTTCACTTGTCATATCTTGTCTTTCAATACCATTATTTTACATACCATGCCTTGCTTTCCCATGCCTTGCCATGTCATTCCATGCCATGCCATTCCATGCCTTTCCTTACATTCACTTTCCATGCCTTGCCTTTTCCATGCCATGCCTTTCCATACCATGTACTTCCTTTCCATGCCATGCCTAGTCATTCATTTCCTTTCCTTCACTTTCCATGTCTTGTCTTTCCATACCATGCCTTTCCATACCATGCCTTGCCATCCCATGCCTTTCCATGTCATTCCATGCCTTAATTTGCATTCACTTTCCATACCTTTCCTTTTCCATGACATGCCTTTCCATACCATGCCATTCCTTTCCAAGCCATGCCTTGCCATGCATTTCCTTGCCTTCACTTGCCATGTCTTGTCTTTCCATACCATGTCTTTCCATGCCATGCCTTCACTTGCCATGCCTTGCCTTGCATTCAATTTCCATGTCATCAAAGGATTCATACATAAAAATTACAATCAAAGGATTCATTAAGCATGTAATTCTACAACTTGTTATCCCATATTTCTTATATAAAAATACTTGCATGAGAATTCCGATGTTTTGGTCAATGAGGCATAGTGCAATTTTTGAAGAGGAGATCGATTTTCAAGAGTACTATGTCGGGAATTTTTGGGTAGTATAGTCACGTGGTCCTTGGACAAATAGACTTGTGGGAGCTTACATAACTCCCTTATGCCACTAGGTTTAGATTTTATGCCCTCTGACCAAATTGGCCACATGTCCCTGAATGGCTTGAAGAGGTGTGTTGCAATTCACGATAAAACTCAAATCGAGACTTAGATGGGTGAACCATCAGTTGCATTGGATCCATGGCACTGGGTTTCAACTAGAGGGGCCCCTCCGTTGCCATTTTGTCCACCGAAAAACCGCATCTTGGAGTATCTCCAGCACTAAGGTTTTGGTCAATGAGGCATATTGCAATTTTTGAAGAGGAGGTTGATTTTAAAGAACATTGTGTTGGGAATTTGTGGGTAGTGTAGTCATTTGTTCCTTGTCCAAATAGACTCGTGGGAGATTACAAAACTCCGTTATGCCACTCGATTTGGATTTTATGCTCCCGGACCAAATTGGCCACATGTCCTTGAATGGCTTGAAGAGGTGAGTTGAAACTCATGATAAAACTCAAACTGAGACTTGGATGGGAGAACCACCAGTTTCATTGGATTGAGAGCACTAGGTTTCAACTAGGGGATCCCCTCCACTATCATTTTTTCCACCGGAAAATTGTATCTTGGAGTATCTTCAACACTAGGGTTTTCGTCAATGAGGCATAGTTCAATATTTGAAGAGGAGGTCGATTTTCAAGAATACTATTTCGAGAATTTGTGGGTAGTGTAGTCACATGGTCCTTTGAAAAATAGACTTGTGGGATATTACATAACTCTGTTATGCTGCTCGGTTTGGATTTTATGCCCTTGGACCAAATTGGCCACATGTCCCTGAATTGCTTGGAGAGGTGAGTTGCAACTCATGATAAAACTCAAACCAAGACTCGGATGGGAGAACCGTCAATTGCATTGGATCCAGAGCACCAGGTTTCAAATAGGGGGGTCCCTCCATTGTCATGTTTTCCACCGAAAAAGCATATCTTGGAGTATCTCTGACACTAGGGTTTTGGTCAATGAGGCATGGTGCAATTTTTTAAGAGGAGGTCGATTTTAAAGAACTCTGTGTCAGGAATTTATGGGTAGTGTATATGTGTGGTCCTTGGCCAAATATACTTGTGGGAGCTTACAAAACTCCATTATGTCATGCGGTTTGAATTTTATGTCCACGGACCAAGTTGACCACATGTCCCTGAATGGATTGAAGAGGCAAGTTGCAACTCATGATAAAACTCAAATCGAGATTCAAATGGGAGAACCGCCAGTTTCATTAGATCTGAAGCACTAGGTTTCAACTAGGGGGGGGGGCTACACTATCATTTTTTCAACCAAAAAAACCGTATCTTGGAGTATCTTTGGCACTAGGGTTTTGGTCAATGAGGCATAGTGCAATTTTTGAAGAGGAGGTAGATTTTAAAGAACATTGTTTCAGGAATTTGCAGGTAGCGTAGTCACATGTTCCTTGTCCAAATAGACTTGTGGGAACTTATAGAACTCTTTTATGCCACTCGGTTCATATTTTATGCCCTCGAACCAAATTGCCCACATGTCCCTGAATGCCTTGAAGAGGCGAGTTTCAACTCGTGATAAAACTCAAACCGAGACTCTGATGGATGAGCCATCAGTTGCATTCGATTTGGTTCACTGGGTTTCAACTAGGGATTCCCCTCCGCTATCATTTTGTTCATCGGAAACCCGTATCTTGGAGTATCTATGACACTAAGGTTTTGGTCAATGAGGCAGAGTGCAATATTTGAAGAGGAGGTCTATTTTCAATAACACTGTGTGAGGAATGTTTGGGTAATATAGTCACGTGTTCCTTGGCCAAATAGAATTTTAGTAGACTACATAACTCCATTATGCTGCTCAKTTTCGATTTTATGCCCTAGGACCAAATTGGTCACATGTCCCTGAATGGCTTAAAGAGGCGAGTTGAAACTCACAATAAAACTCAAACCAACACTCAAATTGGAGAACTATCAGTTGCATTGGATCCAAAGAATCAAGTTTCAATTTCAGGGGGCCCTCTGCTGTCATTTTTTCCATCGAAAAAACGTATCTTGGAGTATCTCTGGAACTAGGGTTTTGGTCAATGAGGCATAGTGCAATTTTTGAAGAGGAGGTCGATTTTCAAGAACATTGTGTTGGGAATTTGTGGGTAGTGTAGTCAAGTGGTCCTTGGAAAAATATACTTGTCGGAGCTTACAAAACTTCATTATGCCGCTCGGATTGGATTTTATGCCCCTGGACCAAATTAGCCACATGTCCCTGAATGGCTTGAAGAGGCAAGTTTAAACTCGTGAAAAAATTCAAGTTGAGACTTAGATGGGAAAACCATCAGTTGCATTGGATCCAAAGCACAGGGTTTCAACTATGGGGGGCCTTCCATTGTCATCTTTTCCATCGGAAAACCATATCTTGGAGTATCTTCGACACTAGGGTTTTGGTCAACGAGGCATAATGCAATTTTTGAAGAGGAGGTCAATTTTCAAGAACATTGTTTCGAGAATTTTTGGATGGTGTAGTTGTGTGGCCCTTGGAAAAATAGGCTTGTGGGAGCTTACGAAACTCCGTTATGTCGCTCGGTTTGGATTTTATGCCCCCGGACCAAATTGGTCACATGTCCTTGAATGGCTTGAGAAGGCAAGTTGCAACTCATGATAAAACTCAAACCGAGACTCGGATGGGAGAATTTTCAATTGCATTGGATCCAAAGAACTAGGTTTCATCTAGGGGGGGGCCTTCACTATCATGTTTTCCACCAGAAAATTGTATCTTGGAGTATGTCCGGTACTAGGTTTTTTCTTAGTGCTTATTACATATGTTTAGGCAAGGCATGGAAATTGGTAAGGAAAGTGAAGGAAAGGCATGGCATGACAAGTGATAAGTCAAGGAAAGTGAAGGAAAGGAAAATAAAGGCAAGGAAAGTGAAGGCAAGGAAAGGCAGGGCAAGGTAAGGCAAGTGAAGGCAAGGCATGGCAAGTGAAGGCAAGTGAAGGAAAGGCAAGGCATGTAAAGTGAAGGAAAGGAAAGGCAAGACAAGGCAAGGCAAGGAAAGTGAAAGCAAGGCAAGGTAAGGAAAGTGAAGGCAAGGCATGGAAAGTGAAGGCAGGGCATGGCAAGGCAAGTGAAGGCAAGGTAAGACATGGAAAGTGGATGCAAGGAAAGGCAAGGTAAGGAAAGGAAAGAAAAGTGAAGGAAAGGCATGGCAAGGAAAGTGAAGGAAAGGAAAGGAAAGGCAAGTCAAGGCAAGGCAAGGCAAGTGAAAGAAAGGAAAGGCAAGGAAAGTGAAGGAAAGGCATAGGCAAGGCAAGTGAATGCATGGAAAGGAAAGGCAAGGAAAGGAAAGGCATGGAAAATCAAGGCATGGCATGGGTATGTTTTAAGGCAGGGCATATTTTAACAACAATGAAAATATTTTAACAACAGTCAAAATGAAGCCAAAATTACTTGTTTTAGATACCTATATGGTCATTCAATTAGAACATCGATATCACTTCTAATCCTGATGATTTCCATTAAATTCTCATGCTCAAAGTAAGGCAAGAAGTATTGTACCTTTGATGAGTTCTTAATTGGAATTGTTTGTAGTTGGAGGTTTGTACCAATAACCAAGTTTGTAAAGTGGTATACAACTTGACCTAGATTATAATATTGAAATACATAACTACCTTTCTTTCGTGTTCTTTCATCATGTGTCAGCTATTCTCCTTTAATAAGCATCGGCCCTATCAAAAATTCAATGCCTTTGGAGTCTGTTACTAATCGCATGAGGGTCTGTTTTCTCTCTAAGCATCATTCCAACCAATAATCAGTGTCACATTCAGTATCTCTTAGGGAAACCACTGCATATATGTTCCCTGCAAAAAATGGAGTGCCAAAATGTGAGTCCACTAAATGACCAAAGCATAACACATTCATTCTAGTTATTCAAAATTTAATAGAAGGATTCAACGAACCCAACAGTATGAGATCTGGGACATGATCATAATCTGTTGAAATACTTGATTGGTCCTCCTCCCATTGGGATAATTCCATAGTTATATGTTGAACAATGGAGAGTGATACATGATCCCATCTATCAACCCAGTCTGTCCCTTCACAATCATCCCATTCATTACTACTACATGGACCATAGAAGCAAGAGAGTTTTCTCATCCATATTTCAACTATTCCATTGTCTGATGTTCTAACTGAATGGAATCCAAGAGTGCCCTATATTTTTTTACATTCATACCATTGTGATCGATCTACATCGACCACCTCCCAAAAATATCTATGTACATGTCTTTTCTTGTGTGATTGTTCTTCATGGGTTCCTGTTCCCTCTCCCATTACTGAAGAACACCATTCAACAATGGATTTTACATCCTGAATGAGGGATGTAGTAGTGAACTTCATTTCTTTCCTTTGTAATGCTCTTGTTATGCATGCACCTGCTCCATCATGCTCCCCTTTCTTGTGCCCAGACTCAAATAGTTCCAAATGTGTGGTACCTTTAGTTTTTTGTGCAACATACACAACCATTGAAATACATGAGCATTTTTTAACTGACTTGTGCAACCATATGACCAAATCCAATGTTGATCCATCTGTATGTTCTTCTCCTTAAGGTGATTGTAGAACAACTGAAAACAATGTTGTACATAGGCTAAGTCATGGAAATGATCATCACTTATGTAGAAGTGATACTCTTTCAATATAAATTTGTTTTGTTCATTACTATCTGATCCATGCATGTATGTGATATGTACCATTATGCCCACCTTATCTGAGTTATAATATTGGCTTTGAATCTCATTTGGCAGTTGAAGGGTGTATTTCTCAACAAAATCAACCAATGATAACACAATACCAATAGGAAATGTATCTCTTCATATTCTAAAATGCTTGTTTTTCCATCGAGCCACATGAAAATGTTGAACACAATGTCGTGTATTTTTGACAAAGTCCTTCATGAAGTCACAAAATCGTACTTGGGAAGTAACCAATTGTATCTTTTTTCTTTCATGTTTTCCATCAATATCATATTTCACATATTTAAATCTTTGCAAGGCAACCCCCTTCCTTCTCAATTCATACTAATCGCTTACATGGATGCACTTTATTAGTAATGGCATTCCATCGCACCTGGGGCATGTCCCATCTAAGGATGCATTTTGATAAAATGTAAAACCCTCTAGCCTTGTACACAAGATGTTGTGAAATACTCCATTCTAAAACCCACAGGTACCATGATTATTTCTAATTGCAACCCTATGCAACATATTCTTACATGAAAATTGCTAGGGGACAAATACTCCAAATGGATAGTGATTCTCCAGGAGTTGGATTTGGAGTTTGAGAAATCCAAGTCAAAGAAATCTTTGGTCTTTGTTGAGTTGAAATGTGACCTTCCCTCCGCTGATACAGACAATGTGAAAGGATATTATTTTCCTGATGAATCTATCTTTCTTATCAATTCAGACAATATATGGTATGGAGACATCATCATTTATCTCCAAACCAAAAAATTTCGGCCTGATGTATCTCGTGTAGATCGTCGTCGTATTAGGTATCAAGCCTATCAATATATTATCCTTGGTGATACCCTTTACATTCGTGGTATTGATTCTGTGTTTCGACAATGTTTGACATATGATGAAGCTAAGAAATCACTAAATGAATGTCATTCTGGAGCATGTGGTGGTCATATGTCTGGGTATGCCACTGCSCAAAAGATCCTACGAGTTGGTTACTTTTGGCCTTCGCTTTTCAAGGATTGCATTCTCACATTTCAGAAATGCCACACCTGTYAAACCTATAATTATAAGATTTAATCTCATCCTGCTCCTCTCTATCTTGTAGTTTCCATTAGTCCATTTTCTAAATGGGGCATTGACTTCATGAAATGTAACCCTCACTCGGTCAGGGGGAATGGATACATCATTGTAGTTGTGGATTATTTCACTAAGTGGGCTGAGGCAATGCCTACATTTGATAACATCAGGAAAACTGTAGCATTGTTCATATTCAATCATATCATCATTATGTTTGGTGTCCCCCAAGCCATCGTCACTCACCATGGAACCCATTTTCGCAATTTTATGATGTCTGAGCTTACCGATAAGTTGGATTTATGGCATGAAAACTCAACCCCTTATTATCCATGGGCCAATGGCCAAGTTGAAGCAATCAACAAAGTTTTAACCAGTATGTTGTGACGAATGGTAGGGATTCATAAGTCAAGTTGGCATACAATGCCTTTTTCGGAATTATGGGCCTATCAGACGTCAATTAAATCTGCTACAAGTTTCACGCCTTTCCAATTAGTGTATGGTATTGAAGTTGTCTTGTCGATTGAATGTGAAATTCTGTCTCTGAAACTAGTTGTCGAACTTCTCCCCAACACCACACCCGAAGAAGAACGTCTGTTGTATTTAGTTCAATTAGATGAGACTTGTCGTGATGCTGCGTTAGTAATAGAAACCCAGAAGAAATACGTTAAGGCTCAATACGACAAACATGTTAAACCTCGTGTTTTTTTCTGAAGAAGGATTGGTTCTCCTTTATGACCAAGATTGTGACTTGTTGGGGGCAGGTAAATTCAAGACCATGTGGCATGGTCCTTATATCGTTAAACAATTATTAGAGAAAGGGTATTACGAGTTGGTTTATTATGATGGAATTCCTTTGGGTGAACCTAGAAATGGGATTTACCTAAAGAAGTAATATGCTTAAAATGTTTTGCATGAGTGCTTTGTACTTTAATGTATCATACTCCAGTCTTCTTTTTGTCATTTTTTTTTCTACCCTCAAACTTCTTACCTTGCCTTGTGCTTGGTTTTCAGATGTTGACATTATCGCTACCTTATATTGGCTTTGTTGATGGTTCTAGTTGCAATACTCAAAACCGTGCGTCTTATGCAAGGGAAATCTATGCACCCACGGACGAGTTGATAAGTCTACATGGTATTTTCCTAGGTCATGCAACTAATAATATTGTGGAATATAGTGCGTTCATTGAGTTATTGATTGATGTCATTTCACTTGGTATTTGTCATCTAATTTTATGACTCGATTCTCAACTTGTGGTGATGCAATTAAGCAACATCTATTCCATCAAAAGTCCTACACTATTACGGGTATACTTGAGAATTCGCCTCCTGGAAAGGAATTCTGATTACATTGAATATCAACACACTCCTAGATATCTACATACATTAACATATGTTTTAGCCAATTATGTTTTAGATAAACATTTGTGCAATTTATAAATCCAAACACAAACACATAAAGGAAAGTGAGCCGGTAGAAGTTTTGTATTATAACACAAAAAGTTACAAAAAGGTGTGTTCTCAGACCAAAATATTGAAGAAAATGGCTTCATATACATATATATCATGGATGCTTCTCATGATAACAAACCACTTCCTGTGCTACATGATGGATCAGTCGACCAATAGATGTTGAAACACCAATAGTATGGCATTGGTAGCGTCGAGGCAACTCATCCATAGTAATGTCAGGGATGTCCATAGTCAATCCCTCGAGGTTGTGTTCGATCTCCTTGAGATCCTCGACCTGCTGCTGCACCTGCCTCTCCACATATCTGTATTGGAGATGACCCTGGAGGTCTGAAAGGTGCCACATCTGCATTTTGAGAGATTTTGATTAGTCTCGGATACATAACATAAAAAAATCATAATTAAAATGCAAAAAATATATATAATGAAAAAGTATTTTTTACCTATTTCTCCCCAATGTGAACCCTTGGGTAGTTCCAAGTCGGGATCACCATGGAAATCAACCCCTCCATAAGCATAATCCTCGATCATTATAAGTTGATCTCTCAACCACTTGAAAATGTAGGCCCATATGTAACAGTTGGGACGCCGCCATGGAATGCCATCAAGTCGACCCACCTCCTCAGGGATGATTTTAGGGGCTAAATTTCACTCATGGGCTAATTTTCCATGGTTTTTCCAAAAAAAAGATTCTCTATTATAAAAATGATTTGCCCAAATTCTATGGGATAAAATTATCTTACCTTAAAAATCGCCAAAATTTTATACAAACTATATAGAATCCTTAGAAATTTGAATATTTTTACAAAAATATCGCCAAACATTTATAGTTGGCATATGAAGGATTACTAATATTCGCCAAGGTTTCTACATTTTAAAATTAATTTCCATCCTTAAAATCATCCCTGCTCCTCATGCGAGGATCCCATGGAGAAGACACACCCCAATCCACATTTTGAAGACACAACAGTGGGACCCTTTCTAGGAAAAAGGACACCAAAATAGATCTATACCCAAATTGTTTCAGTCGACCAGTTCTGCACTTTGTTAATTGTTTTTTCATATTCTTGAGGAGACCCTCACACCAGTTGAATACTCGAGGCTCCATGCACTCGATGAAATATTGAAACTGAATATGAAAGGCCATGTGTGGAGTTGCACTCCCAGCCACATGAGTGATGGTGAAGAGTATGGTCCTAAAAGGTAAGTCAAGGATGTTCTTTATGGGAACCTTACCATTATGTGACGCAGCCGACCCCTCTGGGAACACCGCTCCAACCATGAACTTCTTATTCATGGGCTCGAAGAGTCAAAATACTCTTTGTATCCCTTATCAGGACTTCTTCAATACCCACAAAACTCTCTACCTGCGATCTCCCCTTTGTTTTATCGGAAAATCGGGTTTCGCGTTATCGCGAAACTCGTGGGCACGTTCCTTGTGCTATCCAAAACCCCGAAACCCGATGGGTATCAATGTCGATGTTTCTTCATTCCTGTCGGGGATTTCCCTATCGGGAAATTGGTATATGCGATGTCGCGTTTCACTACACCACGAATCTCCGAACCCCAAACTCCGATGCCACCTTTCCTCTGTGCGGTCGCCTGGAGCCCACGCTTTTTGGCTGATAGGGAAATCGTGTTTCAAGAATTCGCGATTCTTATCGCACCGGTCCACAGGACCTTCCAAATCCCGAACTCCGATATGTGATGCCACCTGTCATCGGCCCACGACGAGACTCAATCCTCCGACATCTGTACTCCACTAGGCGTCTCTATCCCTGTCGAGAAATCGTGGATCGCGATTCCTCCCTGTGAGAATCCTATGACTCAGGAGACTCTGATTCTCTGAGGAGTCGTGTCTCGATGAGCTCTGAATCCTTCCCTGTGCTCTAAGGATTCAATCCCGTGCAAATTTTCCAAGATCTGGCGGTTGTCGGGACTTCGCTAATTTCTCTTGCGAATCTTGGCCGTCGATTCCTCCTTTTCGAGAATTTCTCCCGAATGGTCAAGTGTCCACTTCCTGAAATTTACCCTTTCGAGCCTTTCACTTGAAACTCATTCTAAATCCATCCACGCACAACCTCTCGCGCTGTACCTTGACGACACCACGAAGGTGCTATGCCTCCTGAGCTTTTCTTCGACTCTGATTCCTCAGAGAAACCTGCGCATAACCCTTGCGCTTGATATTCAACCCCCTCAAATATTGAATACTTCAGACTCTGTGCAACTCCTACGACAGCAGCCTCTATCTTCTTTTGCTCAGGTTAACAACTGAGACTTCCAGGTGAATGAGAATAAGTGTTTAACTATCGAGCCTTCATCAACGAACTCTTTGCGGATGAATTCAACTGCACTCTATGCAGGAATCTCCTGGCTCAGATAGAGAAACAATTGAAACATATTCTCTTCTCTCTCTCTCCGACTTCAGTTTGAAACCCTGAAATCACATGCACAACATATACAAAGCAAATGCATATCGAGAAACAAACATTCATGAGCATAACATTTACACAGAGAAAACAACAACAACCCTGAAATTGAAACATAACTTCATTCTATTAATTCAATCTTCTGTACATGGGTGTTCTTCACATATTTCTCTACTTGCTCTTCTCTTCTGAATGTTGGCTAATGTTACAATGATACAATGAGGGTGTCTATATCTGTTTTCCCTCTCGGAAATTGAAACTGTCTAATCTAGACTTAAACATCTATCTACCTGCATTAAATCTATTAAATGCCTTCCTATCTACTAAGGACGAGAGCTTGAAGGCTCAAGGTCCCCTTTACAATACAAGTGCGCTTCTTTATAAATGACTTCATTAAAGAGTGGCGCAACAACTTCCAAAATATTTCAAAATATGTGTTGGCTTATCCAGCTGCCTCCCGGTTGATGCGTTGGCTCGCTTGATGTGTTGTCGATGCTCCTGCATCACTATGTGTCTTCGTACCAGCTCAGTAGTGTTGTGAAACATAGTAATCCATTGGCTCACCTCCTCCTATGCCTCCGGATAATGACACTTGAGACCCACAACAAGATAAACCGATCAATAAATAGATGTCTTCAATCTCCAAAGTGATTGTATGGACCCCAACATGGAAAACTTGTTCATTCACATCCCACATTCAGACTAAGTGCTCCAATAGAACTAATTGGGCCTTCATGCCCTGCACTTTGAATAAATTAAGAAAGCCTCACTCCCGAAGTTCCATAATTGTGTTGGGATCATTTCCTGCAAGATACCAGATATATAAAATATGCAGAACATAAATAAAATGCTAGAAATGGCAGAATAACAGTAAAATATTCAGCATAATATTCACAATACACAGAAATGATATAACAATAGCAATAGAAATAGCACTTTGATTCAGAAAGCAATGTTCACAGGCCTCTTCGAGGGGGAAAACTCCAATCAAGTAGCGCTCTGTTACAATAATCTCCAAGCTAGGGTTCTCATACCCTCGACCCTTATTTATACTAAATATGTCTATTAAGAGAAGCATCTAGAGGAAGATCCTTCTAGAAGCGAAATCTTCTATTAGGTCTTCTTACATCTGCCTTATTCTATTTTATTGAAAGGCCTTATTAATATTGACCTTTATTACATCTGAATACATTGATCTACCTATGTGCAGGTTAGGACCTTAACATGTCCACCCCTTAAAAACAACCTTGTCCTCAAGGCTTGAGATGTGGAAACTGCTGCAGAATGGTAGTTGGTTCCCAAGTGGCATCTGCTAGAGTCATATCTTTCCACTGTACTAGCATTTCCTTGATGGTTCTCTGACGCAGACGATGCTCACGTTGGTCCAAAACTACTTTTGGCTGTAGCCAAATGGATCCTTCTTCAACTAACTCTGGAAGGTTGGTTGGAATTTGGCACCTGGTTCCAATCACCTTCTTCAAGCATGAAACATGAAAAAAATGATGTAGCTTCGACTGACTAGGCAGAGCTAACTGATATGCGACTTGTCCCACACGCTTGAGAACTATGTAAGGGCCATAAAATTTGGGTGCTAGCTTCTGACAATGCTCGGCCTTGAGGGAAGTTTGCTTATATGGTTGCAGTC
>SNQJ01S0031026.1:30745-50457 GCA_010110895.2 Picea sitchensis | reverse complement strand
CGTCAACCTATTAATGGTGAGCTTATCTCCATCTTGTGCGAAAGCACGATTTGGCTCTTCCAGCTTGTCTTCATTAATTGCCTGGATCACGCCTTATATTCTCGAGGAAAAATAAGAGGATGACGCCTCTCCTTCCTTGAATGTACACCATGCGTGTTAATTAGTTGATGCGTGCTGAGATGGAGCGATGCTCCTGCATCATACTCCACAACTATGAAAATCATGAGCTCCTACTCATGAGATTTCTAGCGTGGTTGAAATCCTTCTGGATCCCAAACTTTCTCTTGGAGCTGTCTCTCAGCTCCTCTACCTCACTACTTATGCTGCATCATCCCCGCTACTCATGCAGGTTTATTCTCATCCAACTTCCTCATGCTGACCGCTCCTGTTGCTAACCTCAACATCAACTTCTGGATCTCTTCGATCACCTCGTCCAGCTACTCCATCGGTTGGATCTTCTGATTTCCCAAGTCATCCTTTCCATATTTCGTCGCCTTAACTCGCCACTCTTATTTAGCTTCCACTCCTATAGTCTCAATAATAAACTGTCGTTCAGCTACTCCCACTGACAGATCGACCCCTGTCATTTTCTCGGACGGTTCCCTTCCAGCTTCCACCAGCAGTCTCTCAGGATGATGCGTTTCTTTTGGCATGGCTATTTCCTAGAAACCATCTTCTAGTTATGGATTTTCCAACCAATCCTCCAGTTCCTTCGACTCCAATTCCCACTGAGTGAGAAACTCAACAGGGTGTTATCCTATTGCAACAAATATCAGTATCTATTCCTCTTCCTCCATGACAATCTCTGCTTGTTGTCTTCCCATCGCATCTGCAACATCTATGCTAGTATCTCCTCGGCCACTTGGTAGGAATATCTCGACCCCTCCAATGATAACAAAATCCCTCTGATCCTCCTTCTCTACAAAATAAGTCTTTAACTTCTCATCGTCTTCATTGACACGGCTCGTAGCTCCACACAAATCTCCATTTGAGTGAGGTTTTTCTTTTTCCTCCTCATCTACCAATGAACACTCAGCTGATATCACCTCTTCTCCTTTGCCCACTTGGAAATATGGGATGTCTCCTTTGTCCACTTGGCATTCCATGAGATCCAGTGACTCCTTCTCATTTCCCACCTAGAAATCTATGAGATTCTTTCTAGATCTCTTTCCCTTATGACTGAGAGATTCAGCCTGCCTTAGCCACCTTCATAACATCTGTTGTTTCCTTCTGGTCAACAACTTATGAACATGCCATTTAGTTTTCCTCTTCAAAATCCATTTGTACCTCCAGTGTACCTTTGACTCTTGCTGCATCTTTGATGCTAGCTCCTCCATCTGGGCTCTGATCTCACTGAGCTCCTTATCCATCTCCTCTTTTCTCTTCTATGAGTGGAATTATCCTTGACCATGCTTACAACTGTCAATGGCCATATTCACCTTATACTTGTCCTCCTAAAAAGTCTGCTGCTCACTCTACAACTGAGAGCATATTCAACTTCTCCTTCCTCTGAAATCTACAGACAAAAATTTTCTCTGATACCAATCTGGTGCCAACCACCCCCTTCTCTCCTGTCAATGAGGGGCTGACTCGACCTCCTGGTCTAGGATAGTTCAAGTCTTCAGACTGGATGGTTTGTCAGGCTCTGGATGGAACCAATTTTGACTTGACACAAGCCCTTTTCACTTCCTCGGCGCCCGCTATGTGGAACCCACRGACCCTCTCCTTGCACTTTTAACTCTTACGCCAATGGGACCTATCTCTCGATGCTAGAATTCCTCCTTGATGTGACCACCARCTATGACCGTGGGCCAAATCCCTTCGCAACCCTGCACTTCAGGACTTTCGTGAGCTGCTTCATCCTCCTTCCCCAATTTCCCGAATCGACGAACTCTTYGGGACTAAATCTATGGTCCATGTTCCTCTCATGATCAACGRCTATGATCGACTTCACAAGTTCAGAATTTTTGAGTCCTCTCTTCTCCCGAATCCATTTCTTCCGATTGTGAATCAGCGATGCGCTAATCCTTTTCCACGTGCCCTTCTAGATCCAATGGTTTGGATTTGAAATCACTCTTCACGACTTTGCAAAGACCTTCATTTGCTTCCGGCCAACCTTTCGAAGTTCCTCCTCCTAAACCTCTTGATCTTCTGCCACCTATCTGCTCTTTGACGATGAGCGATTTCTCCATCTTCGGGAATTCGGCAAGTCCTCGACTCATTTTCACACTTAGTGCAAATTCACCTTTCGAGACTTAGGCTATTCTCATAAGTCCTCCTGCACTCCTTGCAGAAATCTGTGCAACTTTCCTGCGACTTTCTCGACTTGAAAACCCTCGTGGTTCCAAGTTCCTCTGCGAGTTTCCCGTGCCCTCCTGACAACTTCTCGCTCCACTTTCGGAACTTATAAGGTGAACTCACAACACCTTAGGCGCTCTCCTTACGCTTGGATCAGTTCTTTGACGACTTCTCCACTGGACTTGTGTAAAGGTTTAAGGCATCTCCTTTCCTTTATCGACGCACTTCTTGCAAAGCCTTCCTTCACCAGAATATTTAGCAATTCTAGGATTCTCCAACACCCTCAACCGTGTTGTTTCTGGGTATGCTTGCACTAGCTCGATGCCTTCCTGGTAGAGTATTCCAGAGTGTTCAGTAACTCTGGACTGTGCTTCTCCCCACACAGTCTTTATTTTCAAGGAACTTAACTGCCTTGAAATTTCTCTCTGAGTCTATAAATTGACCTGGTGTGCCCTCCTGACAACTTCTCTTGTGACTCCACTGAGTTCAGACACACACTCCTTTCATCAGCTTACATAGTTTCCTCTCTCTATCGCACACTCCTTACACTTAGCCTAGAGAACCAGACTTGACTCAACACACTCACGGATAGGAAATTGTATCTCTATCCCTGCAAACGTTTTCTAACATTCATCTACAATTCACAAACATGTAAACAACATTCATAACACAACATCCATTACACAAAAAGATAAAATAGGAAAAACGGTTATTTTCTATTAATGGTGGAATGTCAAATTCAACGTGGAGTCTGAGCTCAAACTGAGTCCCGACTCTCTGTGTTCCTCTCCCTACAACCCAACCTATCCAACCTATCCAAAACCCAACCTCTACTTCACTTACAATACGAAGATTTATACAAGAGGGGCTTTGTTAGCTTCCCTCGCAAGCTAAATTAGTGGTGTCAAAACACCATTCAAAACACCTACCTAATGGACAGATTACAATGATGGAAATCTACTCCAAATAGGATGCAGATCCCTTCTGCCTTTAGCCTATTAATTGTGACCTCATCTCCAGCTTGTGCAAAAGAACGATTTGGCTCTTCCAGCTTGTCTTCATTAATTTCCTGGATCACGCCTTAGATTCTCGAGGAAAAATAAGAGGATGACACATATCCTTCCTTGAATGCACACCACATGTGTTAATTAGTTGGCACGTGCTGAGATGGAGTGATGCTCCTTCATCAATAGGAATTGGTCGGAATCCGACGATGTAAATTTGGACAAAATCTCTATTTTTTGTTGTTCAAAATGTCTTTCTGAATGCATAAATGGATTCAATGTGCTGAAGAAACACCTGGGGCACTCAGATTATACAGACTTAGCCACTCAAATCTGCAAATCCAACCACTCATCACCGGATTTCAAGCAAAATCAAACAGGAAAAATGGCCAAAAAAAACCCAAAAGGTATAACGTTTAGACTACTTTAAAGTAAAAGGTGTTGGCTAAACATTCTACCTTTTGGGTTTTCTAGCAGGAATTGGTCGAAATCCAACGATGTAAATTTTGACAAAATCTTTATTTTCAGTTGTTTAAATTTCCTTTCTGAATGCATAAATGGATTCAGCGTGCTGAAAACCCCTGGGGCACTCGGATTATACAAACTTAGCCACTCAAATTTGCAAATCCAACAATTCATCACCGGATTTCGAGCAAAATCAAACAAAAAAAGTGGTCAGAAAACCGCCAAAAGGTATAACATTTAGACTACTCTAAAAGTAAAAGGCTTTGGCTAAATGTTCTACCTTTTGGGTTTTCTAGCAGGAATTGGCTGGAATCTGACAATGTAAATTTGGACAAAATCTCTATTTTCCGTTTCTTAAATTGCCTTTTTGAATGCATAAATGGATTCAACATGCTGAAAAACCCCTGAGGCACTTAGATTATACAAACTTAACCACTCAAATCTGCAAATCCAACCACTCGAATATATTAAAGTAAAAAATAATAACATAAACTGTTCAAATAATTAAATTTTCAAAATATAAAAATCATTGTTATTAGTTTTTAAAATAAATTACTTATAATATAGGAAAACATAGATAAAGTTTATATAAATATGAAATACTTTGGATTCATACATTTTAATAACAATAATAATAATATATATTTTTAAAATTATATAAAAATTATTGTTAAATTATTTTTTTAAATAAATTATTTATATTAGAAGGAAAATGGGATAAAAAAGTAGGTGGACTCACTCACTCATAGGTGAATTCAATCATAACCTTAAAAATGATGAACACCTTTATATCAAATATGAAATACTTTGGATTTATGCATTTAAATAATAATTTATTTTTAAAATTATTGTTTTTAATAAAGACTATTTTTAATATATTTAAATAAATATTTATAAATTAATTAAGTTAATTTATTTAAAAAAATATATTATGCAAATCCAAAAAATAAATCAATTAAATTAACTTCCACAAATGAATTAACACTTTAGCGTGTATCTTTCTTTCTCTCTCTCTATATATATATATCAAGCCATACATCAAATTAGTGTATCTTCTTGTCCAACTATTTTATTGGTAAAATCTCATTATATATAATAATAATAATAATAATCTATTTTTAAGGTCACCGTCAAGCACACCAAATTGGTGTATGAGACCCCTCCATATATATATATATATATATAATGAGAATTCATTTGTATTTTATTTATATTCATAGTATATGTTTGTTATAGTTTTTAGTGAATATATCTTCTATTTAGTAGTATTGTTGTCTACAAAGTTGGTTGGTTATAATTGCAAAAATTTTCCATGATTTTTTTGATGTTTTATTCTAATTTTGATTTAATTATTATAAGAGGCTCTTTTATTTTATAGAAGGATTTGTTCCGTGTTAGGAACATTGAGTGTAAAAGATTGAAATTTTAATCATTGAATTGGAATATTAGTGTAAAAAAATTGAAGATTGAATAATTGAGTTGGTTCTTGGGTTTATCCATCAATATTTTTAGTCATTATTGTTTTTTTTGTATCAATTAGATTGGGGGAATCTGTAATGGTACAGAAGCTCAACCACTCATCGCCTAACTCATTGTCTCAACCGCTCACCTCCTAACTCACTCTCAATCCTCGGAGCTACCATTATAACTCCCAATTTTTACACACAAACCATGGGGCTACCATTATAACTCCCAATTTTTACACACAAACCCTGCATTCACCTGTTAGGGTTGCCACTTAATGGGCCACACGACTCCATTTTGAGGCATTATTGTTAAGTCCTAGATTTATCCATCAATTTTGTGAGGCTTAATAATGCCATGTTTTATATTATGACATTATTTCACTAATCATTTAGTTGTAAGTTAAGTGAAGACATTCTATTTTTTTTTTGTTATTCTAAGTTTGTTTATTTCACAATTTCTTAAATATATAAGTGAGAAGAGTGTTTTACATGAAAGTTTGTTGGACTGTTCAATTTAAATTTTGAAGACAACCATGTTACAATAATAGGGAGGAAAAAGTGGCACAAAATCAATAAATAGAATATATGAGAGTTATTTCATACATAGTAGAGATTGTTAGGAGCATTACAAAGCCTCAACAATGAAGGAAGACCATAACTAGAGCAATAGGTAGGATTCTAGGTGATCAAGAATAAAATGGTGAAAGAAGCAAGACTCTTGGTCAAATTAGAAGGAGTTAGCATTGAGTCCATCAAGACAAAACTTGAGGAAGGATAATGCCTCTACATAGTTTTGAATGTACCTTCCTGCCCTTGGGCACAACTATATAATGTAAAGGGTTAGGACTAGAAAGGTTGTTGATGGTTAGAAGATTGTTGATTGTAAATTCTTGTAATAGTTTCATGATCAATGGAGCAATTAGGTTCAATCTAATGTATTCTTAGTAGTTGCGGCTCTATACCACTCTACAAAATGTATTGTTTAGTCTTGGATATTAGTGGAATGAGGCCCCTGTTCAAAATTTTTGTCGTCTTCCTTCTATATGGCGATGATACGTTGTTATTATTTAACTATGTTACTGATTGAACATCATCTGATCTAATCTATGTTGCATATTTAAATACAATTATTATTAGTTATAATGGTATGTTAATCATTCAGTGCATAGATGTGAGTTGCAATCTAATGGGTAATTTTTGGTAGAAGAGTTAAGGGAAACTATGTATATTGGAGTATCAGTTGTGATATCCATGCTACACAAACCCTATATAGTCTTTAGTCTCATCATAGTGCTTGGGGTGAGACCTCCCCTTATGAAGGATTGAATATGGTAGGGACTATACTACAACAGACCCCCTTTGTTGGACATTGATGTAGACCATGGTATGAGATTGAGCTAGAAAATGGTTCTTTTTCTATGTATTTCCATCATGTGTATGGAATTGTAGAAACATGGTTTCTAGGTTGATCCAAAGCTACATATAGGATTGATTGTTCTCGCAGACTGACTTCTTCTAAAAGTGATGCATTAAAGGTGATCGATCCCGAAGGATGCATAAAAACTAGGAAAACTATGAAATATTTTGGGTAGAATTCCCAATTGTTCTATTTTAATGGGTGAATAGATTGAGAGAACACCCACAACCAACCTGGAAAAGAAAGAGGGAGATCTAGTGGAATGTACATAATCTAGTTGAACTATAGAGGTTTGACCACACAATTGGGAGGTATATTGGAATACTAAGAGGGTGGGGTGGGGGGTGAATCAGTATGAGCACTTTATACCACTTTTAACCACAATATATATTCTTTCACTTTAACACAATGTTCAACAATATATGATCAATGTATTGTGTATGAATGCATCCAATCATATATATCATAAGAATGTAAACATAATTAACATCACATCAAGAAAACAATACACCAGTATTTATGTGGAAACCCAAATGGGAGAAAACCATGAAATTATTTCTTATATATATATATATCAACAATTCATTCATAGGAAGCACCAACTTCCCAATTCTCCATCTACAACCGGAAGGATGCTACAACCCCCTATTTACAAGCTCCAACTTGAAGGAATCTACAACTCCCTAAATTCTATGGCTCCAACCATAAGGAGGTTACAACCCCCTGGGTTCTCCATCTCCAATTGGAAGGTGTCTACAACTACCTAGTTCTCAGAATCCAACTTGAAGGAAGCTCCAAATCCCTGATTCTCCAGCTCCAAATGAAAGGAGGCTACAACCCCCTTTCCTTGCCCTGCCCAACCACCCTGAAATATAAGTGTAGACCAACTGTCACTACCACAATCATTGTCACTGTCACTTCCATTATCACTATCACTGCCTTTGTCACATCAACCTATAACCTATCACTGTATCCAACCTGTCACTTTCAACCTATCACATCAACCTATCACTATATCCAACCTGTCACTGTAGCCAACCTGTCGCTTTCAACTTGTCACTGTATCCAACCTGTCACATCAACCTATCATTGATCAACCTGTCACTATATCCAACTTGTTACTGTCAACCTGTCACATCAACCTGTCATTGTATCCAACATGTCACATCAACCTATCACTGATCAACCTTTCACTTTATCCAACATGTAACTGCCACCGATACTCAACCAGATGCTCTCGCGTGCATCATATACCAAGGACACCTCTCAACTAGATGTCCAACATCACAAACACATGCCTCTACCAATCATGTACCAACATCATCAACATACCATCACAAGATATGTGTCTCAACCAAGTACCAACCTGTACCATGCATCAACCTGTGCCACAATCTATACCATCAACCATGTACCATACCAAGTGCCAACCATGCACATCAACCATGTACATCAACCTATACCATAACAAGTACATCAACCATGCACCAACACCTGTACCAAACCATGCATCGACCATGCACCACAACTGTACCAAACTGTGCATCAATCATGCACATCAATAATGTACATCAACACCTATACCATACAAATCATATACCATATCATATATCAATCATGAACATCAACCATATACATCAACCATGTACATCAACACCATAACATGCATTTACCAAGCACCATAACAAGTGTCTCAACCATATACCTTATCACTCAATCATGTCATACACCATGTACCAATATAACCAAGACATGAACCAACAATGTACCTCAAACGATATACCTCAAAAATGCATCTCAGATGTGCCTCAAGCATGTGCCAATGCCTCTCAAGCATGTACCATATCATCACCAAGCATAAGATACAATCACATAAATGTAACCCTTAAGAATTACCTCTGATCTTGTCGCTGACCTGATACTTTGTAATACTTACATGTAACTCTTCCACAGTGCTCAACAACCTAACACCAACATCTATTCTCACTTTTCACAATATTTTCATATGTACGCGACTTTTCCTTCCATATCCTGCGTATAGAAACTCTTTCCCTTACTACATATCGCGTGCATATGCTCCCTTACAGGCCTGTAACTCACATATACCTCAGAAACTAGGGTTTTATTGTAACTCCAAGATTTTTTGTCGTCGACCCTTCTTTGCTACCTTAGAAATGACGTTGCAATCTTAGCAAAGGATCACTACATCACAAGAAATATAATCAATCAATAAGTGTGTGAATGCAATTATGAATGACTCCTTGAGGTGTATTTATACTTTTACTAGATAAATCCTTTCCTTAATTTAGGGGTTTCTTGTTACAACCACTTTACCCCTTGATCAAGAATTGTAACCAACTAGGGGCTTCTTTACCTCTCTTTGGGGCTTCCAACTTTACAAGGCCATATCTCCCTAACCGTGAGGAATCACGTGGCGTTCCACATATCACCAGAAATGCCACGACATGTAATATCCATATATGATATTATTCCCTTCAATTTCATTGTCCTTCATTCCCATATTCCTTAATCAACTTTGGGTCCCATAACCACACCTCCAAGGCTATATGTAGACTACATCAAATGTACCCAACTAACTCACCATCAATCTCGATCATACAAATGTCAATCAACTGTACAACATCTCTAGACCTCTCCAAGTTTTAACATCAATCTCTAAGGGTTGACATCAATCTCTAAGATCATTCTCCAAGGGTTGACATCCATGACAACAAACTGTCCAACAATCTCCCCCTTTGGAATTGATGGCAACACCTAGAAATGGAAATAATCATGCCCATGCCCCCCCTGTGATCATCACTCCTCATTAATGTTTCTATCTCTGCCCCTTTGACATCAATGGAAAAGGGTATCTCCCCTTTGGGATGCTCCCCTTGTATTCATGCCTTTGTTCTTTCTCTTCATTTTTGACCAAAGTTTAACTCCCCCTGTCGATATTTCTCCTCCTAAAATTGTACCTTCTCTAACCAACCATAGGAAAAAGAATATCCCCCCCTATGGGTATGTCTCCCCATGCCTGCATGCTATTGATCTTCCTTTCCAAAACTGTCTCTCTCTCTGATGATTTTCCTTCTCTGCAAGATGTAGAGATACCTGTGAAATGTTTCCTTTCCTCCCTTCCAATGACACTTGTTTTCCATTGGTGTTTCCTCATGTAATTCACTAATATATATAAAAAGCATTCAAAAATTTGATTTCTTCAATCACTTGTCATGTTCACTTGACCATGCTGTCAAATGATTTTGTTCTGATGATATAGCTTTTGCTGAAAATTTCTCTTTCCCTGTTCTTTTGTGCCTTTCACTGCTTTCCTTTTTGTGACCAACTGATTCCACTGATTCCTCTTATCTATCCTTTATGTACCTGCCAAACATCTCATGAATCCATCTATGTCCATCTGTCACAAACTGTCCATAACTCTGTGACTTAACTGTCGACAATGCTAACCCATCTGTCACTGTACCATTCTAAATACTTCTCTTGAATGTACTACTACAACTGATCATCACATGTTCCTGTTGATCAACTAGAATAAAATATGTCCATTGATCTGATATATCTTCTCATTAAACTATGCATGTCTAGAATAACATGTACTGAATACATCCCTTCATGAATGCATATGTGCAATATAATCATAAACTTTTTCTTGCGCAACTACCAACTGACACTTGTGTGGAAACAATACTTCTCAACCGATCAAACTGTTACTCTATACTTTTGTTATCTAATTGCTCTGAATCTATCTCTACAATTGTAATGACTCCACCTATTTAACATACATATTTATTGGGAGTCTCCAAACCAAATGGCTCAGAAAAATACTCACTCCGATGCAGAGTAATCTTCCTCTTCGTCTGTGGAATCATCATCTTTCGGAACTATGACTTCTTCCTTTCTTCCTGTGGATTGATATTGCACTACAATTCTTGAAAGTACAATCTATTGAACCTATTCTTTATTCACCCACTCTTCTTTTCTTTCTTGTACTACTGCAAATCCTGCGATCTCTAGGACCTAGTCTTTATTCACCTATTCTTGGTTTTTTTCCAAATCTTCTTATATCTGTTATCAGTTTTCTTTCTCAAAGAAGTATCCATCATGCTTCTACAATCACGAGCTATGTGTCCGTAGTTGTGGTATTTGAAACATTCAATGTTATGTGGGGCCACATAAGCATTTATTGCTTGAACATTTCTTCCATGAGCCCTGCAATCTGCAACCTTATGTCCAAAGTTAGTACAATAAAACAATGAACATAAAAGAAATTTACATACCTAGAAGTGGATGATCTTCTTTGTTGTGTAGTCCTTTTGAATTCTTGCCTCGATTGATCATGATATTCTCTTATGTGGATCCCTTCATTATGGTTGAAGCTTCTGTGTTGCTTGAATGTGGTAGGTCTTGTTGAAGATGTATCATAATGTGGCAGGTAGTTTATTCCTTATATAATAAGGAATTAAGGAATTTTAGTGAAGTAAAAAATGCACACGTATTTTAGTGAAGTAAAATTGTGCACATCATAATGTGTATGCTACTTTAACTTAGTTAATGTGTCATATGAGTTGTTAGGCTCAAGTTTTCATGAATCTATTTTTCCTAAATGCAATGCATTTGTATTTTGGATTTTCATAATATGAGTGCGTTATTTAGACTTTGGGTTGCATCTAAAAGGTCTGCCAACTTTGTATACTCACTCTATAGTTAGTAAAGTCACAAATGAACTTCAATAAAACACAACATCGAGCAAAACACATAAATCTTTAACTAAGGCAATTTTGACTTTAAAAAAGTGATGATGTAGAAAAAGAAAGAAATATAATATTTGGTAGTAGCATGGCATTATGCTAGGATATGGGTAGATAGCTTCTCTATGCAAATGGAGACTTTGGAAACAATTTAGTGCCCCAAGTAACTAAAAACCATACAACACTTCAAACATTTGTTAGTTTTGTGTCAGTGTTGTGTCCATTTTGTGGGATAAGCATGAAATCCTTTTTAAATCTTGTGCTTCTCTTCTAAGTACGAATATTATTTTCAATGGCTATAATGAACTCATCTTGTAGTGTAACTACGATGGATTACACCAATATATACTTAGTTCACCTAATAATAATACCCTTATTACAGAGTTTTACAATTTCTCCTTGGTTATAAATGTGGTCAAGAATTGGATGAAAGACCTACTATATTTTTAAAATTAGTTAGAAGATTATATCATTCAAATTTTGGCTTCTCATCCCTACAATTCCAGTTGGTTACACCATTTAATTGGATTTTAAGCATAGACATAAAATAAAAGATTTTCTGAGTGGTGATAGACAATGGTGCCCCATTAACACATATAAAATGATGATACCCTTTAGTATTTATTTGACATCAATTTATAACTTTAGCTATAGATAACTTTAGTGTGTGAACTTAGTTCCTCCTAGTTGCATCAATTTATAACTTTAGCTCTAGATAACTTTAGTGTGCGAACTTAGTTATTCCTAATTCCAACTACCGATGGTAGAGATACCTATCAACACTATCTCTACCTCTCAATACTTAGTATTATATGATTCATTTTGATAAACAAACAACTGGTTGTGCAACACCCCATCTCCACTTTGTAGATCTATTAAACAATTTCAAGATGAGTATGTTATATGTATTACATATAACATATGTTATATGTAATACATATAACATATGTTATACATAATACATATAACATATGTTATATGTAATACATATAACATATATATTACAATAATCTGTAATACATATAACATATGTTATATGTATTACATACAACATGTTTCTTGGAAGATTATTGGGTCCATCTCACCACGCCATCTCCTTCTTATACAATTTCCATTTTGCAACATCTAAATATTTCATACATTGACTTCTTTATAATGTTTAAGTCGCAACATTGAGCATCTAACACTTCAACGTTGGTTCATCTCGTCATCATTTCAAAACCAAATTGTGCTAAACAACACATGATTTGGAATGAAAGAATTTTGTGAAGTTGGATAATATTGTCACATTAGGATAACTAAGATTACTATTTGGGATTAGAAACCATTTGCACCCTTAGATTATGTATTCTTACACATAGTTTTAATGTATCTTGAAGGGTGATTAATAAACCCAAACAGAGACTTGAGTGAAGCATTTGCATCATATATAATATAGATTAAAAAACAAAAATGATTCTTTACATTAAGTAATAACAAAGTTATGTATACCAGGTATCATTTCTTGTATTCATTAATAAGTATAATTATTTGGTTATTTAATTATGAATTAATGATTCATTTTATACATATGTTTATGATTTTTTTTAATGTTATATTTAATTAAACATTATATGGATATATGTATAAATTTTTGTTAATGTTATATTTAATTAAACATTATATAGATATATGTATATAACTTTTAAATGTTATATTTAATTAAACATTGTCCATTAATATGTATTAATCTTCCAAGTATAATCTACCTTAATAGTATATCACCATATGACAAGATTTATGTCAAGTACATCACGTTGATGACATTTGCATAGATTATTATATATGCATTAAAAATAGTTAACTCTATGCATGAAGAACTTATACTTATTTAGCATAAATAAAAGTATAATATTGGTGAAATATTATTTATGTTTGGATATTTTTTTTTTTTTTTTTTTTAGGAATAATATAGAATATTGATGATAAATAAATGTAGGAATAATATAGAATATTAATAATAGACAATCGAAATACAATATTTAGTTATTTTTAATATCAAAGAATGGATATGAAATATGAAACTAGGTTAAATGATTTATTATTTTGATTATTGAGTTGTTATTCATAAAATCTTCACTCAATTGCAATTTATTGAAATCGTTATTTTTAATATTAAAATAAATTTAAAAGTTTTAAATATTTTTAATATAATTACATTTTACATTATTAATAATTGATATATATAATTATATTAAAATATCAATTTTTTATTTTTTTTTTAAATTAAAAATAAAAATAAACTTCTACTAAAACATACAATATATCAGAATGGATTATATACATGAAAATATTTGCTTAGTCATTTAATATGGATTCTCTAACATAATTTTAAGACATGTTGTGTTGTGACACTTAAAATAAATATATGAATACATGGTTGGTGCATTTTATTATTCTATTTTTGCATTATGGTTTGAAATAATTTATATATTTATTACGAATGATGATATTTTTTAGCATGTTTGGTGTGGGTTTATTGAACATGTAAAATATTTAAAGTTGTGTAATCTAGTGTGTTTATTGTTTTTTATATTTTTGAAAACTTAATGAGTAATAATTATAAATTTTAAACACATGAATGTAATTTTATAAAATATTTTTAAAATAAAATCGATATGAAATATATATATATATATATATATCACATGAGATTTCAAAATGTGGGAAAGTTGAGAACGTGGGTACGAGTGTCCGGAAATAGTAGATGTTTTTTCAAATTTACAAGAAAAGTGAAGTTGGAAGCTAAAATAATATATATTAAAAAATATAAAAAATATTTTAGATTACAATGATATTTTAAATTATAATGTATCCAGATAATGACACATTTTCAATCTTATTTCAATAAAATTGAAGGTCAATGAGAAAAACCTTAAAAGGACAACTATAATATCAAAATTAGTAATTCAATTATATGAATATATTTAATACAATACTTAAACTTTAATATCCACAAAGATTAGATTAGAAAATGAGAAACAAAATTATATATATATATAATTTTAACAACTTTTTAAAATTTTACATATGTAAATTTGAAACAATAATTTTTTTTTTGTTGTAAATAAAGGTGGAGCCTTATATTAATACCAACTGAAAACTTACAAAAACCTACAGCCTATCAGCATACACATAGCTAACAACTGAATGTGGAGCTGTTTGTAACCAGATTACAATGCTTTTCATGGTTTTCACCTTTTTCAAGACTTTACGTGTCACGATTTCATGACCTTGGAGGATAGTTGGCTCCATACTCTGGACTCCCGATAGCCGAAGTCCTGAAACCTTCTTGCATTGGAACAATGGGCCCATATCGATGTTGCCGAACACCTATATAGCCAACGGTCCATATTCTCTCCATTTTTTCATGACTTCGTGTATCGCGACTGCGTGACTTTGGAGGATAGCTTCCTCTATTCTTTGGACTCTCGATAGTCGATGTCTCGAAAGATTCTCGCATCGGAACGATGGCCCTAGATCAATGGTCCCAAGCACCTATAGAGCCAACGATCCATATTCTCTCACTTTTTTCGCGTATCGTGACTTCATGACTTTGGTGGATAGTTACCTCCATGCTCTGGATTCCCGATAGCCGATGTCCCGAAATCTTCTCACTTCAGAACAGTGGGCCTAGATCAATGGTGTCGAGTACTTGTATATTCAACGGTCTAGATTCTCTCACTTTTTCCGCGACTTCGCGACTTTGGAGGATAGCTTCCTCCGTGATCTAGACTTCCAATAGCCAAAGTCTCGAAAGATTCTCTCATCAGAATGGTGGGCCCTGATGGACAGTCCCGAGTGCCTATAGAACCAACAGTCCTGATTCTCCTCCATTTTTCGTGCCTTCGCTTATTGCAACTTCACAACTCTGGAACACGGCTCCCACCATGCGCTAGACTCCCGAAGGCCGCATTCCCGAAATCCTCTGTCAGCTGCTTATCATCTGTGCTATCCTTTATGGGCACCCTCTCTCCTGAGCTTCTGATCATTTCCAACTTGGAAGAATTATTGAGTTAGGGTCGTTCAGCTGGGCAATCCCTTTGCATTGGAGCCAGAGGGGTGAGCTTTGTGACTTCCTGGAGTTCTGGAAAATGATCTGCTGCATTGAGTCAACTCTTGCATTGACCCGTCTGTCTGCAAATTTGTTCGTACTTCGCCGAATGTGCGAAGGGGTAATAGTTAGAGAAGGTCTGAGAAGTGCCTGAAAGCTGTAAAGAGGGCCAAGGAGGCGCCAACTGGGAGTGATTTTCCCTGGATCTCTTCCATTCAAGATTTTTGTACCCAAGTTGATTATTATTTTGGAGTCTCCTTCAACATTCAGATAGGTTAGGTTTTGATCTAAAGCCATTTGCACTCCTTTGAGAAGACCCCAAATTTCTATTGAATTGTTGGTGTCGCATCCGATATTTTCTGCAGTGATGCTTTGAATTTTCCTGGAGTTGGCCCGAGTTGTTTCTTAGGACCGCTCCATAGCCAGATCGACCTAGATTGCCTTTTGAAGCTCCATCAAATTTGACTTTATGGAAGCTAGTTAAGGGGGGGAACCACTTGGAGGGACAGAGGGATTTTTAAAAAAGGCGGGGCTGTGGAGGAGGGATGAGGTGAGAAAACGAGAATCCCCAAGAGTTAAGGAGAAATAGCTCACTTGGGTGAGTGGGGAAATCTGCATGGGTCCACATATGAAGCTGAAGAGTTTCCTGGATGTGCGAGAGGATTGTGTTCTAAAGGAGGGTGGGGTAAGAGGGTTGGGAGTGAAAGATTCTTCTGTTCATCTCTTTCCATAGTTGCCAAACTATGAAGCCGGGTAAGTGTTGCCAGGTTTTGTTCAGGATGGGACTTTTGAAGGAACCGGAGCCCCAATCCCTAATTGTCCTTGTGATGTTGTTCTTATCTCATTTGGTTCTTCTCACGAGCTGAGAGGCTTGGTTCCAGATGTCCTCACTGAGTGGGCAGTTGTTTAGGAGGTGCTCCATGGTTTTTGCTTGGAGATGGAAGAGATGGAAAATTGAGGGGCCGATGAAGCCTTGTCTTTCAAGATTGTCCCAAGTTAAGATCTTTTTCTGTAGAATAAGACAGAGTAAAGTAGAGATTTTGGACCAGAGTTTTGATTTCCAAATGGTAATCTAGATGTCCTTTTGAAGATTTTGGAATTTTTCATGTAGAGTGTATCCCTCTTTGAGAGTGAAGCTACCATGAGGTGTGTATCCCCATCTGAGAATGTCTTGATCCGTGATTTTCTGGATTCACCTTTGAGATGTTGCTTATTTTCAATGATGCAGGTCACAGTCTGATGCAACTTGGATTTCTTGATGGGTTTATTTACAGCTGCACCAGGGAGAGTTACTGGTGGTATCTGTCCATAGATCTGCCACTTTGAGAGTGGCCAGATCTTGTATGTCGTTTGTATAGGATTGAATATTTTCTTCCAATTGTAGGGGTGGCATTTGTTGCCAAGAATCCGTCCAGAATAGGGAATTCTGGCCATTGTGAACTTCCAAGAAAGCATGATCCTGAATGAGTGGCCGATTTTTCCAGGCCGCATTCCAGATGTTGGAGCCTTGAATTTTCTCATGCATTCTTATCTGATGGCTTTGATATGTGTTGGGGGCATATTTTCATTTATAGAGTTTGGCCCAGATCTCTGCTAAAGTTTTGATCCATCTCCACCAAATTCTTTCTCCCATGGTGTTATGCAATTTTCTAGGGTCTCGGAGGCCCATTCCACCAGAATATTTGGGCTTGCAAACCTTGTCCCAACTGACTAGGGCCCATTTTTTCTCCAAATTGTGTCCATGCCATATAAATTTTCTTTGCATATTTATTATTTTCTTTATGACAGAAGGGGGGGAAGCTAGGGCAAAGAAGAGGTAAGCAGGGATGGCTTGAAGGACTGACTTTAAGAGAACGGTTTTGGCAGAAAGGTTGAGGGAGCGAAAGGTCTAGTTGCTGAGACGGTTGGAAATGGAGAGTAGGAGAGATTCCCAGGAGATATTTCTGGCTGCTGAATCAAAGAGAGGGAGTCCAAGATAGTGAGAGGTCAGAGTGCAAACAAGAGTGTTCAAAATTTGAGAAAGGTGATGTTGGATTGCTTCTGGAGTATTAAAAAATAAAATTTGTGACTTGGCCATATTAAAGGTGGTGCCAGAGGCTTCACTGAAATCAGAGAGGATGGAATTTTGTTTGTTTTCCTCTTTCATAGTGGGGGTGTTCATTAGCAGTGTGTCGTCAACAAATTAGCTGTGGGAGGCTGCCGGTTGTAACCTGTGAAGAGGGAGGCCTTGGAGGGATCCATTTTGGATAGAAGCCTTGATGTAGCGTCATAGGCCTTCTTCCATAATGAAAAAAAGGAACGGGGAGAGAGGGTCGCCTTGCCTTATTCCTATTGTGGGGGAGAAGGGTTGAGAGGGGAATCCATTGACAAGGATTGATAAAAAGGTTGAGGAAATGAGGTTCATTATCCAATAGATCCAATCCTTGTTGAAACTAAAAGCCAATAAAAGAGCTTCCATGTACTGCCAGCTTAATTTGTCAAAAGATTTTGAAAGGTCAAGTTTTAGAAGCATACCTAGAGTACAAGGATGACGGTATCCATGATTTTCCTTCCATCGACGTACACTGATTGCTCCTTGGAAATGATGAAGGGGAGTATGGGCTTGAGTCTTAGAGCTATGACCTTGGAGATGATTTTATAGATCACATTATAGAGTGCTATGGGTAGAAATTTCTTCGGATTTGTTACTCTTTCTTCNATAGATCCAATCCTTGTTGAAACTAAAAGCCAATAAAAGAGCTTCCATGTACTGCCAGCTTAATTTGTCAAAAGATTTTGAAAGGTCAAGTTTTAGAAGCATACCTAGAGTACAAGGATGACGGTATCCATGATTTTCCTTCCTTCGACGTACACTGATTGCTCCTTGGAAATGATGAAGGGGAGTATGGGCTTGAGTCTTAGAGCTATGACCTTGGAGATGATTTTATAGATCACATTATAGAGTGCTATGGGTAGAAATTTCTTCGGATTTGTTACTCTTTCTTCTTTGGTTATAAGGGTGAGGAAAGTGGAATTTAGAGCTAGAAGAACTTTGCCCGAGCTGTGTGATTCCTCCACCAGCTGCCACACTTCTTCCCTTAGCATTGGCCAACAGGAATGGAAGAAGTATGTGGTGAAGCCATCTAGGCCTGGAGCCTTGCCGGTGGGCATGTCCTGAATATCCTGATCCACTTCTTCTTGTGTTATTGGTGTCATGAGAGCCTCATTATGTTCTTGGGTGATTCTAGTTGGGATATTTTGGGTCACCCCTTCAATTGCAAAGGTACAGTCCACCGTAGGTTCTGAGAGGAGATCCTTGTATGAGTTCGATAACTCATGCGATATTTCATGATGAGTTAACAAGGTGTTTCCATGTTGGTCTTCCAATTTCATGATTCTATTGATTAGGCATCTGTGGATCATGGAACGGTGGAAGAATTTGGTGTTTTTCTCTCCCTCATTGATCCATTGAACCCGAGATTTCCGTCTCCACAGGATTTCTTCCTACTCGTGTCTTTCTTACAGTTTCCTTTTGATCTCATTCTCCTCCTACTACTAAGTGATTGTGTAGCTTGAGAGAATGACTTTCCCATGGAGATCCTCTAGTTTTTGTTCCAGCAGTTTCCTTTCCTGGAAAATGTTCCTGAAGGCTTCTTTGTTCCATTGGCGCACCTGTTGTTTGAAGTATTTGATCTTTTGCTGGAAGCAATACATTTTTGTGCCCTTCTGGATTTCTGTTGTCCTCCACCAGTGATGGGTGAGTTCCTGTAAGTCTGGATGGGTAAGCCAAAAAATTTCAAATTTGAAGGGCTTTAACTTGGGGGTAGCGATAGTGTCAACCCATAGTTGAACCGACCAATGATCCAAGCCAGCCTTCGAGAGTATGTTGGAATCAATTAGGGGGCCTTCCACCAAGAGAGTTTATGAGATGAGAAAGTGATCTAGCCTGCATGTTATTTGTTGGTGACCTGATCTTTTGTTGGTCCAGGTGTAGGTACCATTGTTGTTCTCTATATCAACTAGTCTGAGGTTCTCTAGGAGTTCCTGAAATTTTACGTTGTCCTACTCCAGGCATTTCCCCCCCCTCTTTTCTCCTCCAGCGTGAGAATCATATTGAAGTCACCCCCTATTATCCATCGTTCTCCCTCAGCTAGAGAACCTAAGTAAGCCAGTCTTTGAAGAAAGAGGTCTTTGCCCTGGCTATTTTGCGGTCCATAGGAG
>SNQJ01S0031025.1:233151-249924 GCA_010110895.2 Picea sitchensis | reverse complement strand
TTTGAAAGATGCCCAGGATAGGTAGAAAAGTTATGCTGCTAAGAACAGAAACCACCGAGAATTCAAAGTGGGTGATCATGTTTTCCTGAAAGTGAAAACTCACAGGAGTTCCCTGAAGCTGGGAAGTTGCGCCAAGTTGGCAGCAAGATTTTGTGGGCCATTTGAAATCCTGGAAAGGATTGGGCTAGTTGCATACATGCTTGCATTACCTGCATCTATGACTGTACATAATGTGTTTCATGTTTCATTGCTTAAGAAATATATACCTGATGTTAATCATGTTATTGATAGGAATGTGATTCAGGTGGAACCAGAAGGTGTCCTGCAAGTGCATCATGTGCACATATTAGACAGGAAAATAAAACAGCTTCGGAATCAAGCTATAAATCTTGTAAAGGTCCAGTCGATCTGGTACGGTCCTGGGGACGCAACATGGGAGCATGAAGATGTTATGCAGGCAGAGTACCCGCATCTTTTTGAAAATTTTGAAAATCTTGCAGAAGCTGTGTAAAGTTGCACTGAGGACAGTGCAGAAATAAGGGGAGGGGGATTGTAATGTCCCCAAGGCCGAGCCCAGTTGTAAACCTTGTTTACGAAATGAGTTGTAAAAATGTTTTATAGGCTGGTAAGCCAAGTTTATATAAGATGGTGGGCTTATGTGTTATTAGGCCGGAGAGCCTAAGTGTTGAGGGCCAAGAACCTGATTTTGTACATGTATCTATGCACATTATTAATAAAAATATAAACACTGTCGCGTGTAGACCGACCACGATATATGAGTGATGGGGGACTAAGCTTCCACAAAGTGGGAAAGGGATTAGGGGCTGGAAGGTGGGAAGAGGGGCTAAGTGTTGAGCCTAGGGGCTTAAGTCCTTGGGAATAATATTTTAATATTATTCCAAAAAGACTATGTGAAATATATGTTTTATCCTAAGTTCTTTTGGAATGACAAGTGACTTCTAAATGGGGAGGAACGCATGCTGATGGAAGGGATGCAGTTTCATGGGTGACAAGTGTCAACCCAAGTGCATGCAGTTAAAACTGTTGAATTGAGCTGTGATGGGGGTTCCTCCTCCATTCCCCCCGTCTGACCTCTGCAAGAATACCCTGGTGCATCCCTGAAAGCCGAAAATCCTGTGTTGATTTTGAGATAGTCAGTACAACCTCTGTATGAACAGTTTGAGCCTGTGCGTGGGATCTCTGTACACTTGGTGCAATCCCGAAACCAAAACTGTGAGTCTATCTCGTGATTGCGGAGCCTGTTTGGGAAGCTCGTGTCTGTTTTCCTAGTTGGTTGTTGTGGCCACGCAGTGCTGGACTGCGCATGGCTTACTGGCCAGTGTAAGTTCATGTTAAGCCTGTGTGTAACCTCTCTCCAGCTGAGGGAGGTGATTGTTGTTGGAAGAGGCAAGTTGTCAGGCCTGTGAGCAACTCTTTCCAGGTGAGAGAGTTTGTTGGGAAGTGGCTTCTTCCAGAGAGTGTCCAGCACCAGCTTCGGGCTCTGAGTCTTCCTAATCCAACCTATTGTTGAAACCCAAGGCAAGGGAGGTTAGCAGCCGAAGGACTGTATAGGTTACAGAGAAGGTGTATACTCCTGCGGTAGAGCAGGCATGTGGGGAATGAGATTCTGGGAGTAGTGGGCGTAAGATGGCATCCTCGGAAGAATCCTTCCAGTCATTCTGTGTTGTTTTTCCCTGTAACCTCAGCCTAGCCTAGGATTCCTTGTCTTGGGGTGGAGCTTAGTCTCAGCTTAGGGGTGACCCGCTGCTGAGCTTAATGAGCAGCGTGGTCTAAGGCTGGGAGTTTCGTGGAAGGCCTGCATGTGGTTGGTGGAATTACCACCACTTCTAAGATAAGTACCAGATGTTGTTTTAATTTATGTTTCTGCATGTCTGTGTATTTATATTTATCATGTATTCTGTTGTGCATACGAATTAATGTTAAAGCCATTGATTATTTATAATAACAGTAATTCTTATATTTACTTTGAGTTTAAATGTGTTTCATTTGCTTAAATGCATGTCTTATATATAGAATTAAGTATGAGATTGTTGTTTCGCGAAGTAGCGCATGCCCGGCCCAGAATGGAGGCATTACATGAAGCATCTGTTTGGACATCCAACACTAAATGTTAGGAAAACTAAATGGATGGAATTTATGAGTGAATATGACTTCTAAATTAAGCATATAAAAGGAAAGTAAAATCAATTGGTTGATGCACTTAGCAGGAGAGATCACGAAGTGCATATTGTAGCCATCAGCATGTACATGACGTATCTGAAAGACAAAATTATTGTAGTAGCAAATTCAGATCAACACTATGTGAAAATAAAAGAGACATTATAGCAAGGTACTTTTCAGTAGAAATTTAATTATTATGAGTTGAAGGAAGATGGAATTATCATGCACAAGGGTAAAGTGTATGTGTCGAATTCTAGTGAGCTGAAAAATGTAGTTTTAAAGGAAATGCACAATGTGCCATATGTTGGGCACCCAAGATATCAGAAAACAATTGCAACATTATGAAGACAATATTTTTTGCGAGGAATGAAGAAAGAAGTGGTTGATTACATAGCCAAATGTCTAAAATGCCATAAAGTGAAGGCAGAACATAGACACCCGGGAGGTTTGCTACAACCATTTCCCATTCCGGAATGGAAGTGGGAAGTAGTTACAGTTGATTTTATTACTAAGTTTCCCAGAACAATGAAGCAACATGATTTCATCATGGTGGTGGTGGATAAATTGACTAAAGAAACACATTTTATTCCAGTAAAGACTACACATGAGGCATCAAATATTGCAGAAATTTATATGAGAAAAGTTGTTAGGATACATGGAGTGCCTAAGGCAATAGTTTCAGATAGAATCCAAAGTTTACTTCCAATTTTTGGAAGGGTTTGTTCAAAGGATTTGGGACAAATTTAAATCTTATTACAACATATCATCCCGAGTCGGATAGGAAAATAAAAAAGACTAACATGATAATTGAGGACATGCTTAGAATGTATGTGATGGATCAACCATCAAAGTGGGAAGATTATATTCATTTAGTTGAATTTTCCTACAATAACGTGTATCGGGCCTCATTGAAAATGAGTCCATTTGAAGCATTGTATGGCAGAAAATGTAACACACCAGTGAGTTAGGATAATCCAGCAGACAGAGCAGTTGTTGGGCCAGAATTGTTAAAGGAAATGGAAGGGCAGATGGAAAAGATAAAACATAATTTAAAGGTTGCCCAGGATAGACAGAAAAGTTATGCAGACAAGAACAAAGTTTTCAGATACTTTAAAGTGGGAGAACATGTGTTTTTGAAAGTGAAGGCAAAGAGAAGTTCACTAAGATTAGGAAGTTTCCTAAAGTTGGCAGCGAGATATTGTGGGCCTTTTGAATTATTAAAAAAGATAGGGCTAGTTGCATACATGTTATCTTTGTCTGCATTCATGAGAGTGCATAATGTATTTCATGTGTCATTTTTAAATAAATATGTGCCTAATCCTAACCACATAATTGATTGGAATGTGATCCAAGTGGAGCATGAAGGGGATTTCTGGGTGGAGCCAGTACGCATCCTGGACCGAAAATTCAAAGTGCTCAGGAACAAATCCATAGGGTTGGTAAATGTTCAATGGACCTTCTACGGTCATGAATATGATACATAGGAGTATGAAGAAAACATGCGGGAAGAATACCTGCAAATTTTTGACAGCTTTGAAAAAAACATAATGCAAGACTCCATTTTGAGTAGCTGAAATTATGAAACCACATCTCAGAGTCCTGTCCAACTACATTGGGGACATTGATAAAAGAATGGCTCATTCATTGGGTTAGCCTTGATAAATGGATGGTACATCTCTTAGGTTATCCCTAATAAAAAATGGTACATTCCTTGGGTCGACGAGTTGAGAGGAACGTGAGAGTGATAGTTGGAGTTGTTAAACTACAAAATTTTATTTATTGTGATGTAAATTTGCATATGTGTGTGTGTGTGTGTCGACATAGATTGCACTGAGGACGGTGCAAAATTGTAGGGGAGGGGGAATGTAACATCCCCACTATAATCCCTAGTTTAATTAATGCTTATGTAGATATAATGTGTGGCTACGGCCAAAGCGATGTAATATGTGAATTTTTTTTCAATGTTTTAATAATAAATGTAATGTCAGCTGCTAAGGGGACATGGGAAAAGATGGGAGCTAAATTAATCCACAAGATAGAGGAGTGTCTAGGATAGAGGGGTCCAAGGGGGAAATACCCATGTATATTGATTTAACCCATTTTCCTAAAATTGTTATTTGTATATGAACCTTCCCATTTCTGATTGAGTGTTTCCAAAGCCAATCATTGAATACATGTAAGAGGGTGGTTGTGAGTGGTCACATCCCAAATTTATTGGGCACATAGGGGTTGAGTACAATCATCTTGGGGAAGAGTGTGAGTCAAGAAAGGCAAGTCAAAGAGAGGAAATTTGTATGGGTTGGGAAAATAATTTTTAGTTAGTCAAGTTTGTGCATGAGAAGTAAGGAGAGAGAAAGAAATTGAGCTTGAAGCAGATACAACCATGGAGGGAGAATTCTAGAGCAAGCTGGAGCGTATTTGGATTGAATTGGAGATAGAAAATTGAAGAGCCAGGTTTTCAACCCTGAAGAGTGAATTCTTGTGTGAGTTGCACTAAAATAGCAAGTGGTTGTTGTTGGTTTGTTGATAGTTTTCCTAGCAACAATTTCCCTTGAGTTCCTAGCTGAGATATTTCTAGTTGATTGTGCCAAAGAGACCCTGATAAATGAATGGGACGCCCGAGGGTCTAAGATCAGTGAAGGGGTACATTCCTTGTGTTGGACAGGTCAAGAGGAAGAGAACCGGTGAAAAATCAAGATAGTTGTAGGAGAATATCAGTTGGGTTGAGAGTTTTATGAGTTGTGAGTGGATTGTAAGAGACCACCTCTTTTGTGCATTGCTAGCCTCAACGTGGGGGTGACTGACTGTTGTGATTTGGAACAATTAGTCTATGGTTGGGTGGAATGTCTATCCCAAGCAGTTGGTTGCACAACTGTTGTGAAAAGATAAGTGTTTTATCTTGTTATTGTGTTAAATTATGTGTTTAATTATTGTGCATGAACTATGTGTTTTTGGTAGTGATTTATTTGTTGTTGTAATGAGTTTTTTAACTGTATTTCATGTTGATTAATAACATGTTGTAGATGCTTCTATTTTGTGGTTATAAACAGTAGCTAAATCTGTTGTAATTCGTAGTTGAAAGCTACAGGAAATTAGCTAATAGTAAATGAATTAAATTATTTGGCCGTAAATTTTGTTTTTAAGATTATTTTTCACCATAATGTTACTCGGATGGGCTCGGGGACGTTATAGTAACTACTTCTCATTTCCACTCAGGAATGGACAATGGTTGTAGTAGCCTCATTGGATGTCTATGCTATGTTCTTACCTTTGGACACTCTAGACACCTTGATATGTAATTAGCCAATTCCTTCTTCATTTCCAACCAAAAGTATTGGCTTTTTACAAATGCAATTCTATTCTAATATCCTAGGTGCCCATCATATAGCACATTGTGCATTTCCTTCAAAACTGTATTTTTCAGCTCTGCTGAATTTGGCACATATATTTTTTCTTTGTACATGAGGATTCCATCCTCTTTCAACTCATAATAATTAAACATCCTCTGTAAACTGTCTTGTTGTAATGTGTCTTTTATTTTTACATATTGTTGGTATGAATTTGTAGCCTCTAAAATTTTCTCTTTTAAATATGTGTTAAACATACTAATGGATGAAATGTGTTTTTCATGATCTCTTATGTTGAGTGCATCAACCACCTGATTTTCCTTGGATTTTATATGTTTAATTTCAAATTCATATTCACTTAGAAATTCGAGCCATCTAATTTTCCTAAAATTTAATGTTGGATGCCCAAACAAATGCTTAAGAACATAATGGTATGTTCTTAACTCAAATATTCTCCCCATGAGGTAATGTCTCCACATTTTTAATGCAAACAATTGTCACTAACTCCAAGTCATGTGTAGCATAATTTCTTTCATGCTCTTTTAATTTTCTAGATTCATAACACACCACATGATCCTTTTGACTGAAGAATCTATCGAGCCCTTCCTTGCACACATTAGTGCACACTACAAAATCTTCTTCTAGGTCTGCAATCTTTAAGATTGATGCACTTGTCAAAATATTTTTCAATTGTTAAAAACTTTCTTCACATATAGGAGTCCATTGAAATTTCACTCTCTTCTTTTGCAAAGAAATGATTGGGCTTGTAATCTTTGAAAACCCCTTTATGAACCTTCGATAATAACCTGCAAGACCCATGAAATATCTTACCTCTGTCCCAGTTCTTGGTGTTGGCCATCCTCTAATGGCCTTTATTTTCTCGAGATCAATTGTTATCTCCTCTGCTGAAATAATATGCCCCAAATAGTGAATCTTTCTTTGATCAAATATGCACTTACTTAACTTGGCATACAACTTATTTTCTCTTAAAACATGCAACACCATTCTTAAGTCTTTCTCATGCTCTTTTGTTGTCTTGGAGTAAATTAGAATATCATCCAAGAAAAAAAAACATATCCAGGTATTCCCTGAACACTCCATTCATCAGGCACATAAAAAAAGTTGGGGCATTTGATAGCCCAGATGGCACTATTGTGAATTCATAATGTCCATATCTTGTTTTGAACATTGTCTTGTTGATGTCTTCTTCATTTATGCTTACTTGATGATAACCTAATCTCAAGTAAATCTTGGAAAAGATTCTTGCACCTTTTAGTTGATCAAAAACATCATCAACCCTTGACAAAGGATATTTGTTCTTTATGGTGACCTTATTCAGCTTCCTGAAATAAATACACATCCTTAAGGTCCCATCCTTCTTATTTACAAAAATAATTGGGGCTCCCCAAGATAACACACTTGGGTGTATATACCCCTTCTTTAATAGCTTTTCAATTTGCATTTGCAACTCTTTTAATTATGGTGTTCCCATTATATAAGGTGTCTTGGACACTAGGGTATCTCACGGCACCAAATCAATAGCAAAATCAATGTCTCTCTTTGGTGGCAATCCTAGGATTTCTCCAAAAACATCTTCAAAATATTTCAAGACTTAATGGTCTTCAATACTTGACACTTTATCTATGGTTTCCTCTTCCATATGAGCTGCAAAATTTGGCATCCTTTTCTAAAATTCTTTTTCAGTTTCATGGCTGAATTTTTTCCTACAACCAAAGCTCTTAGAATGCCTTGAATCTTTCCCATATGTCCATTCTCATCAAGACAAGTTATTGTCTTGTTGTAATAGTCTATGACAGCATGGTGTTTCTCCAACCAATCCATGCCAATTAGACAATCATATGAACCCAATGGTATGATGTTCACATCTACCTCTGTGTTGAGTCCATTCATGTCTATTGGACAATATTTAACCAACTCATTGATCTTTCTCTTAACTTTTGTGGCTAATTGAACTAAGCAATATTTATTATGCTTACTCCTTTACAAGTGAAATCTTTCAACAATGTTAGAGTTTATGTAACTATGGCTAGCTCCATAATCAATTAAAATTGCTATGGGTTGGTTATCAATATTACCTTCCACTTCAATCATAGGGGATTGATACTATGCTTTCTTGTTTTCCAAGGCCGCATAAATCCTTGGCATGCTTCCTACCATGTCTTCAATGGTTTCAGCCTCCTTAATGTTGTGGACAGTTATCATTCTTTCACCTTTGTGAGGGTGGTCTTTATATAAGCAATTTCCCTCATATCCCCAACTTTGTACAAGCTACTTCCTTGGCCTTTTCCCAAATGAATATGTTGTATTTTGATCATTTTGGGTTGACTGTCATTGTTGATTTGCTTGTGAGTTGTTCTTGAAAAAAGTGGCTTAAAACCTTTCTATATTTGCTCCTTTTTACCCTTCATCTTGTCATTCCAAGTCTTTTGGAAGACTGGCCTCCATCTACTCTACTCATAAATATGTCTTTCTCTCCTTATGACCTCTTCCAAAGTTTTGGGGTTATCATATTGTATCTTGTCACTGTAGAAAGTGGGTAACCCACTTAGAAACCTTTGGATTTTGACATTTTCATCCTTTATGAAGTCCACATACTTCAACAATTCAAAGAACCTCTTCTCATATTCATCCATTTCCATGCTTCCCAACTTGATTTCAAAGAACTCTGTCATATTTCTCTCGTAATAATGCTCAAACAAATATTTCTCTTGGAAATATCCTTTGTACTGTCTCCATGAGACCTTCCTCTCATCAAGGTGTTTTGCTTGCTTAAGTTGATCCCACCACATGGCTTCCTTTCCTTGCAAGTGGTAGGTTGCAATTCATGTTTCTACCTTGGAGAGATTATCATGCAGCTGAAAATATTTCTTCAATTCCAATAGCCAAGCCTCGACCTCTTCTCCTTTCCTATGCTCACCATTGAAAGTTGGTGGCTTGATTTTCTTGATTTCTCCTTGCAAGATGTCTCCCTCTGGCCTTCTCCTTTGTTTCTTCACAAGGGGCACACTTGGGATGCTCTCTAGCCCTGAACTTGCATTAGCTCTCCTAAATAATTGCTCTGGGAATGATGGAATCTACACATGCTCCTTGATTGCCTTCCATTCCTATGCTCGTCCTTTCTACTATGGGATCTAATGATGTCACTTGTCTAGCACTAGTTGCTTACTTTGTGCCAGAATATTTGATGGCTTGCTTCTGCAACATGTTCAAGCTTTGAAGTATATTTTCCTGAGACTTCATAATCTTCTCATTATTTTCCCTATAACTCTGCACTTCTTTCTGTAAGATTCTCATAGTTATAGGCTCCTGCCTCTCTCTTCTTCCATTAGATTTTGTCTCAACATTTCCCATGCTAACATGTAGCCCTCTAAATTCCTCTCCATGAGTATGGGACCCTTGGGAATATTCCATGGTTTTAATTCTCATGTAGGAACCAAAATGACTTCCTATACCTCTAAATTCTACAAAAAAAATTATACATGCAAATAAATTTATGTTAGACAAAAATATATACATACATAATTATAGAAAACAATACATAAGTTTTTTCTGCTCTTTAATGCCACCAACCATCTTCTTTTGCATTGATTGTAAATTATGCTTCCCAAATCAATTTTTTGGGTTGATAGATGGATTCTCCTTTCTAATAGATTTCCAATGACTATTTTCTTTCTCAATTATGCGTTCTGAGCAGAAAGTTATGGCCATCTGAATATTGTTAATTTGCCCCTTTTTGTGCATTCTTCATTCTGATGCAAATAATCTCAGACACCAACTTTTTCCATTTTTAGAAGTAAATATGTCAGGAACCAGAGAAACTTTTGTATGAGGAATAGAGAATAATTATTATAGAGAACTGATAGAAACTCTCGTATTGTCATTCTGATGCTCTAGTAAAAACTACAACAATCTGGAAATGACAACTTTGTCCTTGTGCACCACTTTTTCTAGTCTTAGAATTTTTAGCCAAACAAGCTATCTCCCAAATCCTGCACTTCTAGAAAAAATTTAATAAACCAAATTTTTGGCTTGATGAGTATAAAAAAAGTTGAGTAAATAAATGTTTCTAGATTTACCATCTAGGGACTCTTTTCCTCCTCTGAACATCCCAAAAGTCCCCAAAATAGTGGATTTTGGCCTATTTCAGCATCCCCATTCCAAATCCCTTTGGATTTATTCATTTCCTTCCTGGGTTATTTTCATACCTTCTTTCTAGACTCTCTCCAATAATTTCAGCGAAATCTAGACCTCTGTCAAAGTTCTGGACCTAGATCTTCAGAAAGCACTATTTTACAATTTCTGACAGATCCAAGCATAAATGAGCAATGACCCTTTCTGGCAATTTTGTAGATATCCTCACTACGGATAAAACCCAAAGGTTTCATCTCATTCTGAGTTAATATGCTCATGTTATGGCCAAAATAATCTTTTGGCTCCAGACTGGTTTTGTTTTTACACTATGGAACCATTTTTCCTACTTGGCATCTTTGTTTTCATGGCTGTTGATGTGACATTTTGGGTCCACATGACACCCCAAGGTGATGCCATGTCACCCTCCTAGCCTGCCTCATCATCTACCATCATATTTCTTCTCTTACCTTTTACTCTGACCTTAAACATTAATAAAATATTAATATTTTACGGTCCCACATACCTAGCTGGCACACATTTGATCCTGAATGGGACAAGGGTCCCACCTTGTCTAACCGACTCCACATGGCACCCCTTCATGGGATGTAGGGATGGGAGGGTCCCATCCCACACCTTTACTTTAGTGCGCATGAATTTTCACATCTCACAGATCCAACGGTGGAGATCGTGCGAGATCAACAACCAAAAGTCCATGTTGCATCCCAAACATGCACACACATTCACATCCTTTTAGGGTGCGACAATGGTTTTCATGTGCTATGTGGCACAATCTATATGGTCTTGCATGGTACAAGACCTTGGACCAAAACTTCCTCACTACCCATGCGATAGTGGTTTATGGTTTGGCCATACCACCGCCTCATGCGACTCTCACATCACTTGCCACCGTGTTACCACTTGCCACCATGGAGCTGGCATTGTGGCCCTGCCACCGTGTTACCAACTGCCATCATGGACCTGGCATTGTGGCCCTACCACCATGGTAATCCAAATCACCTCTACCATGTCACTTCTGCCACATCACCGCCACGTGGCCTCCATGTCATGCTGACGTCATGTACAATAAAATACCCAAAATTTCCCAAATTTTGATTTTTTTGAATTTTCCAAAAATGCACAATTTCGAAATTTTTATTAGGGATGCCATGAGACCATAAATTAATCTTTCAAATATCCAATTTAGTCCTGGTGCATATCGACTCAACCTCTACACCCAAGTTTGACACTCTTAGGTCTAATTCTCAACCAATTTCATTGCAGAAATTGGGGTTTTTTCCCAGTTTCACCCAATTATTCATGGCTACACTATGATTTCCATAATTCGACTTATTACAAGCTCAACACATGCATCTTTAGAGATTAAAATTGGGGATTGTAACCCCTAAACTCAAATTCAAAGTGTGAGTTGATTGCCTATACATCTCATTTTAGCATACACATAGTCTACATTATATTTCATCCTCCTATAAAGATACAACAGCCATACAACTGTTCTTTATGAACAAAAACACTAATAGACTAGTTCTGAAATAAAATAGCAGCGGAAATAACTCATATATCAGCAGGTTTTAACCCTCATTTGGCACAAAAATCTGTTCATAAACACTTGAATAAATTACACGGAAAATAGGACAGATTTGAGGAGAAAGAATGTTTTATTCAGCTCAAGGAAATTCAGAACTATTACATCAACAAACTGCATCAGCATTAAAACACATACATCCACTTCTTTTAGCAAAATTCACTATACAAACAATCCCAGACTGTATCTAGGAAGGACAGCCATGACTATACGGCTTGTACGGCCTAGGATAGCCAACAATTCTTCACACATAGTCACCATTTGCATAGAAAATCGTGCCAAAAAATAAATTGTACGGAACAGAAGAATAAAACTCATCAAAACTGCATAGAAATCCATGCCAACATGTTGTAAACTTACAATATCGATTTATGTGCCCTCCCTTTGTTGTATGACCAGCTTACACAGTTGTACGACCTCCTCTTTAGTTGTTGTATGGATTGTATTAATGGTTGCAATCCCACTCCTTGGGATGCATGCCAATCCCACTCCTTGGGATGAATGCCAAACCCTCCTTGTTGTAGCTCTTCCTCAAGCCTACACTCCTCCTTGCGATGCATTCCCCTTCACCTTCCCTCTAGCTCTCCTCAAAAGTGTGACCTCCTTCTCCTAATGAGCTGTCTTTAAGCAATTCTAAATTGTAACTCCTCTAACCCTTGATCTCCCTTAAGTGACTCTTCACTTACCCTTGAGATCAACGATCACGAATTAATCATTCGTTGAGGTCACTTAAGTTAATAAAGTGACCCATAACATCATAAAGTCACTTTTACATTTCAAAATTAAAAGACTCAACTTTATAAAATCACTTTATAAAGTCACTAGGAGAAAATTTGCTTGGTCACTTCCGCATGCTAAGCGCTGCCAATGCAAAAGTACCTCCAAGCTACCAAATTTCAACAACATCTATGTTATGTGATGAATGCATGCATATCTTTATTTTCTTCAGCAGTTATTATTATGTTGAATGAATGAGTTGTTATATTTCCTGCTTATTCGCCGACAACAGTATATTGTGGTTACAAGTTATAATAAATGGTTCAATGTATAGTTCTCTTATCTCACACTCAATCCTAGGCTGTAAACACCTGAGTCTTATAGCCACCCATTAAAGTTATCTCAGGTGAGACTGCATAATGCATTATGTGTGTTGTGTTGCCTTTTGGTTTACCAGGAGGGCCGATAGTTTTAGAGGCTTTGTTGGAAACCCAAATAGACATGAACCATGGGTCAATAAACTCAGACAGAATAGAAGAGTAAGAAAGAATTAACCAACAAGTACCCTAAAGATTCCATAAGGCTTAGAGGAATCCTCAAATGAAAAAATTGAAGACTAAAAGCTAGAATCTAGGGCAACACAATCAAAATATAAAGCTTCAAATAAGCAAGCAGAAATAGGTGTGAAGTAATCCTCTCTTATTTGTCTTTTTGTTAAATTCAAACACATATACTTCATCATAAAATAAGACAGGAAATAATTCAAAAGTGAGATCTTTGGTGGATAGAATCATGAGTGGTAGTGAGCAAAAGGAAAACCCTAAGATCCCTAAAGATATAGGAAATGACCCAAAAGATGATGATAAACATTCATAAAGGGGGTTTCAATGCTTAGAGGGTTTACCCTTAGAAGGTTATAATAGTAGATTTTTTTAGGAGAATACCCTAGTCTTGGAAGGGAAGAATCAACCTAGGTACAAAATAAGGCCTAAGAAGGATGTTTCCCACAAAGAAAAAGAAGAAGGCATAGATGGGGGGGGTTTCCTTGGAGAAAAATCCCACTTCTATAGTTAGTCGAAAATTCTAACTACCATGGCAAAGGAGAAAGCTAGGAAAGATGTCAAGGAAAGTAAACAAAGGCCCATAAAGTGGGGCCTTAGAGAAGGGAGTGCCTCAATTAGGGTTAACTCATGAAAATCCTTTATTTGAACATGAGAGCATAGGTGGTGCCCATAAGAAGTTAGTCCTCAAAAGATTAGTTTCCAACTACAATCCATATGTTATAATGATTCAAGAAACAATGTGTGAATGGTCCAAAGTTGTAGTTATTTTGTCTTCATACTTAAAAGTGTGATCCTTCTGCTCATTAGATTATGAGGGAATATCAAGAGGCTTATTAATAGGATGGTAAGATCCAATGGAACTTATCAACTCATCATTCTTAAATTCAGGTATACAAACAAATTTAAAGTCTAAGGAAATGGGAATAGTGTTCTCAATCATCAATATGTATGGTCCTTATCGGGATTGAAATCCATTTTGGGATAAATTTAATTTGTTGCACAAAATTAGAGGTGAAAATGTTATCTTGGGTGGTGATTTGATTCTTACAACAAAGGTGGGGAAAATATGGGGGGGAGGAGACAGGTTGCATCCATTAGCTAACTACTTCTCCCATAAGTTCAAAGACCTTGGAATTTCTGATGTGGAAAATTTTGAGCAACTTCTAACCTAGAGGAACTATAGAAGTGGCAAAGTTGGGGTCTCAAAATGATTAAATGGATTTATGATAGAAAAGAAATTAATGGAGGAAGAAAACATATTGAAGTTAAGGGTAGGAGAAGGAGGTGCATTAGATCCCTTAACCATATTTCTTGAAGTGGAGAAGGATGAACATAAGCCATTAGGGACATTTAAAGTTAACCATAGTTGGCTTGGAAGAGGAAGGTTCCAAAAATATGGTCACTCTGAATTGGAAGAAATATGATGCAAATTTAGGAGATTTTGCTATGTTCAAATTCATAGAAAACTTAAAAATGTCAAAAATATTGTGGTAGCTTGGGAAAATAAAAAATCACAAAATGATAAAAAAGAATTAAGAGAGACAAAATAACAAATAATCTCTATGTTTCAGAGGAATAGAGGGATATGATTCATGAAGAAGAAAAAATCAAAGTTAAAAATATTAAAGGGAGTTAAAAGGAAAGTATTGGAACATGAAGAAGTAGAGTGGAGGATGAAGAGTAGGGCCATCTCGTTGGTAGTGGGGTAGGAAAATACAAAATTGTTCCAAACATAGAAAGAATATCAATACATTATGGGATATTAGGAAAAAGAATGGATTAAGGGAGTGATGAAGGAATAAGTAATTTTAAAGGTCTTTTTGAAGAACCACGTAGATCCAATATTGTAGAGATACTAAAAATAGTTTCATTTTTTCCAAGGTTGATTGATGAATAAAATAATGAGGACTTGGGAGTAAAAGTTACATCAGATAAACTTAAAGCAATTTTGTAATCATTTAAGAAAGGAAAGAGCCTAGGCCCAAATGGATGGACAACATAATTTTACCTAGGATTCTATGATTTTTGGAATAAGAACAATTAAGAGTTACTGAAGAATCCACTAAGAATTCAAGAAAAAATTTAGGCTCTACCTGCCACATTCAGAGCATTGATTCCAAAGAAAAATTATCCAAAATATTTTGAAGACTATAAACCCATCTCACTATATAATTCAATATACAAAATTATAACTAAGATTATGGAAAATAGAGTTAAAGAAATTTTCTATAGTTCCATATCAAAAGAGCAATTTCGCTTTCTTTATAATAGAAAAATCCATGAGTTGGTTATAGCAACAAACAAAGCTTACATACAATCAAGGTTATAAAACTTCAACTCTAGCTAAGGCATGTAACAAAGTCAATTGACTTTATTTGAGATTAATCTTGATTTAAATTAGGTTGAGAATTCAAGTGGCTAATTGGATAATGGGTTGCATATCTTCAACATCATTTGCAGCCATGATAAATGGATCTCCTTCCATATTATTCTATGCTACAAGAGGTATCATGCAAGGGTGCCTAATGTCTTCTTTTCTTTTCCTATCGGTTGCTAAAGGGTTAAGCATGTAAAAGAGAAGGATAGTTTGAGGATATTAATATGTGGAACTATATATGTTTAACTCATTCATTATTTGTTGATGATGTTGTTTTTCTTGGAGTAGGGCTAGTGAAGGACTACGAAATAGAAGAAAATTATGGAATTGTATTGTAAAGCTACAATGATGGAATTAAATGCTCACAAGTCTTCCATTTTGTTTAATGAACTTGGAGATGAATGAGAAATATGGTGTTAATGTAGTGTCCTTTACTTTAGTTCATTTTGATAGTGGAATAAAATATTTTAGTTTTCATCCGAATCCCAATGACTATAGAGTTAAAGATTAGTATTGTTTTTATGAAAAGATTGAAGGGAGGATAACAACTTGGTGTTATAACAACTATCTAGAGGAGGTAGGTTGACTTTAGTAAAATATGCATTGGAAGGAATACCTATTTATTGGTTGTCTTTAACCCACATTCCTGAAGTTATATTGAAGAAAATCAGAAGAAAAAAAATAAAAATAAAAAAATGCATTGTTTCCTATAGCGAGGTAAGAGAGAGAAAGAAGGTATACTTATAGTAAAGTGGAAAAAACCGGAAAAGCATAAAGAGGTTGGAGATTGGGGTTTGAAGAGTATTCACTTGTTTGGACAAGCTTTGGCTACAAAAAGTTTGTGGAGATTATTGTCAAATGAAGGCCTTTGGGGGAAAATTTTGTATGCAAAATACATAGCACCTACGATTATGTAGGAATGGATCAGAAAAGTGGTGAAGACTTTTGGTGGTGCCTCAATTATTTGGAAGCATTTGGTGAAAGCATTCCCCTTTGATCCAGATTATTTTTTAGAACGAAATGAAAGCAGAGATACTACAATGAAATACACATAAATATTGCCAAAAACAGAGAAATACAGTAATACACAATTTCTATTAATGAGCGAAAATGTACAAAGACTGTAAAAATACAAAGTCAAAGGCTTGCTAGAATGGTGGCAGCTTATCTCTGAGAAGAGATGTGATGGCTACTCACATTCGCAAGAAGATTATTGTTACAATGAGGCTCCAAAGGCCTTTTTAACATAAGTAAAATCCAAAACCCTAACCCCGGAAGATGAAAAGCCAAAAGGTTTGTGGGCCCCGATGGGAGTAGTTGATGCGTCAACTTCTCGGGGGCGTAACTTTTGCATACGATCTTCATTTGGGGCGCTCTATACATCGTTGGAAAGGTCTAACCAAGAAGAATGATTTTCAACTAGCTCAAGTTAGTGCCTTCGTTAGTCACTAGGGCCCCAAATCCCTAAAAAACGTCGTTTAGGGCCTCAAAACGGCCTCGAAAGATTGGAACCCGAAAAACTACCAAGATGGGACCTTTTTTTCGAGCCCGTGGAATAGGTGGGTGGCCACCGATATCCACCTGGATCACCCTTGATAGAAAGTGACTAGTATGGAAGATATGAAGAGGGAGTAGAGTAAATGTAGGGGAAGATCCTTAGATGGGTTGTATGGGTATTTCATACTTTTTGAGCTTCTAAAACAAGCCTTACACAATCTAGAGATATACAAACTAGTAGATTGTGCAGATTAAGAAAAATACTTATATATTGAATCCAGGGTGGAAAATAGATAATCAAATATATCTCCATGGGGAAATAGCAGATGAATGGCA
>SNQJ01S0031025.1:183866-210387 GCA_010110895.2 Picea sitchensis | reverse complement strand
AATAGTCCCCCCTTGATTTCCAAATCAAGACCTCCCCTCACCAATTTCCCCTCAATTTCCAAATTGGGTATGATCTTCTAATCAACCCCCTTTTGATCTTTGATTGCAAACTTAACTCCTTGATTTTCAAATCAGACTCAGTTTCAAAATCAATTATGTTTTCCAAATTGGTACCTCTCCTCACCCATCTCCCTTGGATTTCCAAATCACACCGGACATTCAAATTGGCACCTCCCTTTGGTAGTTCTCCCCTTGATTTACAAATTGGGCCTGATTTTCAAATCACGACCCCCTTCACAAGTTACCCCTCCCCTGATGTCCAAATTAGGCCCGATCTTCAAATCATGCCTCGTTTGTTCTTTGATTCACAACTTCATCCCCATATTTTCAAATGGGGCATAGTTTCAAAATCTAGACCTTTCCCTTCTCTCCTTTGCCAAACCCCTGGATTACATGATATACCCTAATTATAAAATTAGGCCCTCCTATCACCTCTTCATTCTCTTTTAACTTTCCCATTGTTTTGAACATTTTTGGACATTCAAAGCCTTTGTTCAAAAATTTTAACTAGTTGAAGGGTTCACTTTTGATTTTGATTTCAAAATCACTCTAATTCTGAAATCAAGGCCTCCCTTCAATAGCCTGCCTCTTCCTTGTCCCAATTTGGTTATTGACTCCTATTGCCAAATCAAGACCCATTTTCACCAAGTTTGTTGCTTCCTTGTCCCGATTTAAAAAATGGGCCCTTTCCCTTCCTTCCTTTGCCAAAACCTTCCCATAATTTTATGGTCAGTCTTGATTTTCAAATTGAGCCCTCCTATCACCTCTATAATCTCTTTGAACTTTCCCGTGGTTCAAACTTTTTGGGACATTTGAAGCCTTTCTTTGAACTTTTCAACTAATTGAAGGCTCCCATTGTAAAATTATTTTCATAACGATTTTAAAATTGCCCTCGATTCTCAAATCGGAACCTTCCTGCACTAACTTGCCTCTTCCTTGTCCGAATTTGACTTATTCCTAGTCCCAATTTGGCGATTGGCCCCAAACTATGAACTTTGACACTATGTTCCATCTTTGAATGCTCCTCCCAAACTTTGAACTCTTGACACAAATATTGTTCAACCCAATTTTTTTTTTGTTGACAACAATTTATTTTTATTTTGAGATTAGACCTAATCTCCAAATCAAGCCCTCGTATCAATCTCTTCAAACTCTTTAAGTTTTATTCTTAATCAAGTTTCTTTGTTTCAACTATTTTAGCCTTTGATTTGCAAATTGGCCCAATTGTCAAATCGAGCCCCTTCTTTACTTTGCCTTTCAAATTTGTCCGTCGTGATTTTCAAATCAAGTGCCTTTCCTTCTTAAATTATTGATTTCCAAAGTCGATCCTAAAACTTCCCTATGAATTTGTCTTTCTTTTAATCACCTCCCTAATTTTCAAATCGGACATGATTCCTAAATCGGTCTCTTTCCCTTCCCCCTTTGTCGAACATTTCCTCGATTTTGTGATTGGGATCGATTTGGCGATCGAGCCCTCTTTTCACTTGTTTACCTCTTCCCTTGTCCCGATTTTACAATTGGCCTCTAACTTTAATGAAGAGTTGCTAAAAGTATTTTAATCCCAACTCATGATCAGTTCAAACATATCTCCATTTTACAACATTCCTTTCTACCACCGAGGGCAATTGCTAGTTATTTATTTATTTGTATTCAAATAAGTCTATGTTCGATGGTTAAGTGAAGTAGTTTTATTTTCTTACCAATGTTAAAATTTTCAAAGTGACATGATTTCCCTTTATGGGTAAGTTTGCTCATTCAAGAAAAATGTTGTACACTTTACCCCTTGTGGGCTAAGCCATGCTACAAGTGGGTCATCCCATATGATGGGGCTAGGTGCAAGCACTAAGTAACATTGGTAGAATAGACATTGGTCTAATTATAAGATGCAAATAAGAGGACAACTTAAACAAGCTAGATTGATTAAGTCATGGACACATACACATGAACAAAGATGAAGCAAATAAGTGAATGAATTGTGCACAAAGTAGTTTAGAATATAACAATGTTGTATTACTACATAGATGTTCTATATAACGCTATGTGAAAGTGAGTGTAAGAGATAAAAGAAAATAATTGTTCTACTCCCTAAGTTATAATTCAAATAATACATTGGAAACATAAGATTACATTTCAGTTATAAGTGTGTTTGTTTGGTTGTTGAAGGCAATTCATTTCTATATTTGTTGATGGTTTTTTGTCTTCTAATGCACCGTGTGTTATTATTAGTGCACGTTCATAATGATTTTGGTGATGGTAGGTGCACAAAAGCTAAGTTTGCATGTAAATTGTTGATATGTGTACATGCAGGTCATTGAGAAGCGAGGCATGCATGCACATGTTGCTACAATGGCCATGCACAAACTAAAACTTGGTGCTCATAATTGAAATTTGGTGCACTAAATATTGTAGAGGTTTTACTAGAGGTCCCCAAAGGCTCTACCCCTTAGACCCTGCGATGGGTGTTGCACAGCATAATGTTGGGGGCATAAGTGTGACCTGGTTGGAAGTGGTTGACGTAAAGGATGGATGATATTGACATGTGTGATTCTATGCATCAGATACCTATAACTATGGTCAAATCAGATACTCATCACTCTAAATTCATATTGAAAAAATATGATTAAAATGCTTTAGAGTCAATTGTATCAAATTGTAAAAGGTCATGCTTAAAAGGAAGCTAATAAAATAAGCTACAAATCACACACACACACACTAGAGCAATTGCTTTTTCTATTAAAAAAGGTGTTGAACCTCATTGGTCAACATGATAATATAAAAAAGAGGGTTGCTCATAGGCCAATTGTTAAAAAATAATCCAAAAATCATTGAGCTTAACGTTGTATATATTGTTTTTTTCCTTCATAGAGGAATGCCAAAAAGACTGACGGGTGTGCAAACCCTATAAAAACAATCCTATTATTAAAGGTCTTTGCAAAACATAATAAAACCTGAGATTGAGGAAATAAATGGCCATTGTGTGTTTCATTTCAATTCTCCAATGGTGGCTTGGCTTCTTGTTCTATCCATTCTATGTCCATTTTCCCAATATATTGGTGTACTAATTCCTCCTCTTGTCCTTCATTTGGAATTGAACCATTTGACATCTTTTGAAGTGAATTTGTTGAGCGTGAAATTTTAGCCAAACTTGTTATGATTTGCTAAATCAATTTGTACTTTGTCTCTATCTTCTCTATTTGGTGTTTTTGTTGTTTTACCAATTCAAAATTTATACATACTTGTGATTATAATCTTCCGCTTGAGAAAAAATTCTCATGGTTGCATTGAAAATGGATGTCTAATTATTAGAGATGTCTAATTATTAGAGAAAAGACTCTCATGCCTCCTCGAGACATGCGAATGCCCATAATTCCACAAATAGGGAAATATCCAGAAATATTATGACTTTCCATTCTCTTTGATTCAAGTTTTATAAATGCAAATTGAATAAGTTTCAACTTTCTCCATTCTACCACAAACTACCCCCCGTACTCACCATTGAATCCTTATAAGCTTCGTTGAATTCTTTTGAACCCCTGCAAACCCAAGTTGATACCTATAGATACTTGCAAACATAGATGAAAACCTTTGGTTATTTGCACACATAGAAGTGTAGCTCTGAATTCACAAACAATTGCCACCGACCTACCTTAGATACCTTACAAACACCAATGAGAATCTCCCCTAAGTCGTTGAGATCCCACAAACCTTGATGTGGAAGAAACACTGCACATTTCAAGGCATAATTGGAACTAGGGGATGGAGCAACAAAGCTTGCTTCTAGAACTATCCCACTTGAGTCCATCGTCAGAATACAAAATGGCATATGAGATTGCTTCGACATCAAATTTGAAGTGTGGGAGTACCAAGGATTTATCCACCTTATGTCTTGTCCTACCATATTAAATTTGTGATGGCACTTGGTAACGATAGTTGGATGCATTACAAACTTTGGGTGATATGCCATAACTATAATCGAGGGATAGATGATGTAGTTATCCCCCCCTTTAACTTTAATTTCTCAGCCTCCATGCAAGATGCTTCATTAGCTAACTTGTATGCTTGGTGATTTATGACTCTTAAGACATGGAAAAACGCAATCCTGTCATACCGACTCACCTTCGATTGGATTTTAGAGATTAGTCTTGTCATTTTACAATCAGACTAAGTGGAGAGGCTATGCATATATTTGATGATTGTTGCAAAATCTCTAATGACTACCAAGTTCCCAATCTACCTTGGATCGAGGAGCTTCAATCCTTGGTAAAGAGCAAGCACTTTTGCTTGATTATTTGTTGTTTCTCCTAGTCCCCATTTGAACATGATTTCTTGGTGTCCATCGAGATTTATTACGATCCCCTCCACACTTGTCGTCCCTTACAAATTATATATGTCATCACTAAATTTGTGCCCTATAAAATAGTAACAAGTGATTATATGATGTTTTTTCCAAAGGAAAATCTCGTGGAATCCCCCTCTTCCTCAAAATATCCAAATGGAGGGCATCTTAACCAAAAACCACAACAACGCTCGGTAACCTAACCATACTCAATCAGACTTGAACCTATGTTAAACTAGTACCAATGATCTTGCAACAAACTCTACCTTGAAACAATACATTTAAACTTATTGAACTAACCTAAATAAGTTTTATGAAAAATATACCCAATAATTATAAGTTTATGTGAACTCTTTCATAAACTATGTTCAACATAGACCCAACAATTTCTTAAAGAAAAATATCTAATTTTGTGGATAAATATGTCCATAAAAGAAATTTCATTCTCGTTTTATGTTATAATGCTAACCATTTCTATTTGATATGGGACTCATGATTTCGAGGAAATCAATTTTACAATTTTTTATCAAATTTCATCCCAATAAAGTTTTAAAACTTTAAGTGTACAAAATAAGTTCATGTTAGAATATATATTTATATTATATTAATATTTTTTTTTGACATCTTTGCTTTTAGTGAAACAATTGTTATAAATCCGCTCGTAAAAGAAATGTTGTTTTTAGATTTATGTTATAATGCTAAGTGATATGGGACTAATGATTTTCGGGAAACCAATTTTAATTTTTTATACAAAAAAATTATTTAAGTAAAGTTTTTAAATCTTTGATGGTACAAAATAAGCTTAAGTTATAATATATTTTTTTTATGTTAATGTTTGTCTTGTGACATTTTTGTTCTTAGTGAGTTGATTGTTGATGAACTATATATGATTTATTCATGAGTTGTTGACCTAGCCTTGTGCCTTGAAGAATCTAGGGTTTACCTTAGGGTACCATCTTTGAAATGAGGGGAAGTGTCTGGGCAATTTTCCCCGAGATATGTTACCTTGGAAAAAAGTTGGAGTTCATTATTATTTTTTTAAATAATAAAATATGTTATATATTTTCTATCACATCCTTAAGTGAACGACAAATAGAAGAGCAAAGAAAAAAAAGATTTTAAAGTTGTAAAAGTTGTAACATCCCCATTTTCAACCCCAAAATAACAATGTGTATTGTGAATATAGCTTATGGTCAAGAGCCAAGCGATGTATATTGTAAATGTGATGTATGGCCGAGAGCCAATATGTAAACGATGTAAATTGAAATATAATGAATAAAATGTATTGTCAGTTGCAGATGGCACAGACGAAGACTTAGGGGCTAAGTATCCACAAGAGAGGGAAGGAGTCCAAGGGGAGAGTTACCCATATCTAGTAAACTAGACCCATTTTCTACTTTCCTCTAAATTATCCTTGCCATGAACCTTACATTAGTTTTTGAGTGTTCTAGAGCCCAATCATTGAATTCATGTAAGAGGGTTGGTGTGAGAGTCATTTCCCATAGTTATTGAGAGCATGGGGGATGAGTACAATCATCTTGGAGAAGAGTGTAAGTCAAGCAAGCAAGAAAAAGATAGAAAATATGTCTGGGTAGGAGACCCGATTTTGGTGCATTCACATGTTTGCATAAAGAGCGGTTTTAAATGGAGTTTTTGGGGGGATGAGTAATAGTATTATGAGTGTGGGAGATTGAAGGCAGTTGTGTGGATGTTGGTTGTTGTTTTGGAATTGTAATTTCATTGAGAAGAGACTGTGTGCCTAGAAGCGACGAACTGCTCGAAGTTCATCCAAGGAGTTGACGTTTTGTATGATGGGTGAATTCGTGTTGCAGTTGTATAAGTCATGAAGTCCCATCAAGTCGATTTCATGTCTATTCCGTGCTGAAATCCCTAGAGGGAGTGGAAAGGCCCGAGGGACTGTGAGCAGTGAAGGGGAATTCCATCCCTTGGGTTGTGCACGCTGAGAAATTTTTTGTTGGTGGACTGGAATTAACTGATAGTTTGACTGCTGAAAGGGGGACATTAGCCAGCCTTAGGGACCTCTGTCTTTTGTGGATTCATAGCCCCAACTCGGGGGTGTCTTGTTGTTGAGAAATGGAATAATAAGGCTACAGTTTGGAGGAACATTCGTCCTTTGCAACGAGTTTCACATTTCATTAAGATAAGTATTCCTATGTGTTATGGTTGTCCATGTTAATTGCTTATATAAGTGTGTGCAATTTACTCTGAGTTATATTTGGTTATTATTGCTTACTGAAAACAGGAAAATGCATTCATGTCTCTATTTCATGATTGAATGTTGTTGTGTGTAAATAATTGTTGTTGTGCACAATAGAGTAATTGTATTTATGTTTTTATAGAGCATGGACAACCGAGTGAACTTGTATTTCATGTTGTAAGTTAATTCCCACATTTTATATTGGCATCAAAAAATTTATTGGGTCATTTTAGTAGTGATGTGACCCAATTGGGGCTAGGTACATTACAAAAGTTATTCCAATACACAAATATGATATGAATATTTATTATTATATTTGTATTCATCGTATATTATCATATATACAGATATACAAACACAACATATCCCATAAAGAAGGAGAGAATTTTGAGTAAGTAGACATATGTAGGTTTTAAACCTTATAAATAGCAATGCACATATAGATTCTTTACAAAACAGAAAGAAAATAACAACAATCACACATAATACTAAAAAAATTACCCTATAAAGTCTTAATCGAGAAAACCAACAAATGCTTAAAGCCGCACCTCTAACTCTCAATGTATTAACTTCACCATTACAATACAATATATAGGATACCGCGACATCCAAAACCCTAATTCATTGACTTGGATTAGATTCTTTGACCATAATTACATTACAATGGGCCGAAAAACCATTGACAAAAAACACCAAAAATAAGCAAAAAATAGACCAAAAAACAATCCATTTTTTTTTCTCAGGGACAAGTAATCCCCTTACTCCCATTCCAATGTACAATACACAGACTAATCATACAAAATATATAACATATACCCAACAACATATTCATATGTAACTATTCAAACATTTGTATTATTAGTCCCTGCCAAAGGCCTGGGACTATAGCAATGAGTTGCCCTTTGACTTTGTATTAGTTTATTGTTGACTTTAAATTTGTGTGCTATATCCAATATGTAACATAGGAAATCAATATATGTATTTTTTTTAATAATAAAAAAAATATTTTTCAAAATTTTAATTGGTTGATATCTTTGATGTGTTATTGTAGGCTTCACGTCATTCAATATATAAAATTAATTGCACAATTAATATATTAGAAATAGTCTGCTAGAAAGTACAAGAACTATGGCCTCAATTACTTGCAAAATATGTAAAAGCTTTGTCGCACTTCAATCGAAGGGCACAACAATGTGCATCGTGGTGGAAGTGGTTGGATTTGATTCCCAAATGTGGTCAGTTTCATTGCCTTTCCTTGCGTCGTATTGACTGCGATGGTTGTACAACATGTACTGACAGAATAAGTATTCCAGACATGAAAATAAGGGGCAATTTATGAACAAAGTACACTCCCAGAGATATATAATGTTTGTGAAATTTTTGTCAGCATATATATATATATATATATATATATATGGATTGACGATGCCTCGGAAACCTACCACATAAATTTATTCTTTTTAAAATATGAAAAACTAAAAACAAATAAAATAGATAATAAATCTATATATTAAAACAAGTGTGTGCGACTTAAAACAAATTCTCTGGAAAATTGAAAAAATCAACTACACAACAATATCACTCTAATTTGATTTTTAAATAAATGATTTATCTATTTTAGATCGTATGGGGTTTGTCTCGATCTAGATTTAAAGTCGGACCAGATTGTGTATCTCAACATGTTTATGTTTTTACTACACAGCCAAAAACTATTAAAAATATTATCATTCATTAAAAAAAAAATAGAATAATATTATAAAAAATAATATATCTATATTTATAAAACTTATTTAAACTACTTTTCTATTGGTTGTATTCAATTATATTATATTGTCTAAATTTATCTATTCATAAATAATATAAATATTATTATGTATTGTTATAAATATTATTCTATTAATAAAAATAAATATAAATATAAATTTTATATAAAATATATAATTTAAATTTTTCATATAAAATAATATCGAGTACTTATTACTTACGCAGTTAATTATTATATAATAAATTTAATTATTCATTATATATTTTCAAATTTTATTGGCAGGGATTAAGTTGTCATGCAACGCTTGTTAATAGATTCATCATCTTTCCCAAAAACACACATATTCATCTTGAAAATATACAACCTTATAATATTAGTGAAATCCCTACCTTTAAAAACGCCTTCATTAAAATATATGTAAAAATTACAAATGCTAAAATTAAATACTTAGAGTATATATGTTGTACTTAATATTTATGAAACAATATGCTAATTGAGCTTTGGCTTAGTATTTATGAATCAATATGCTAAGTGAACTTTGGCTTAGTGGGTGTTTACTATATTTAGTGTAAATTTAATATTTACAATATTTTGAAAATTCTCAAAATTATATAATTTCTTAAAAGTTTTATATTAAAAATTAAAGGGATCGAAAGTAACGGTGGGAATGTTGACTTTCTTGTAAGTATTCACTAAGATTTTATTTGATACCTTAAAGCAATTATTGAGGCAATTTAAGGTAGTGGTTCAATATGTAAGATATGTATAACATAATAAACATGCATATATGTGTGGACTAAAGTTAGTCCCCATATTTTTCTTAAAACTTGTCAATGATATAAATGGTGTTTTAAGGTAGCCATGTGACATTCAAATAACATGTTATGCATGTATACCACTATTCAAACACATACATATGTGAAACAAAATTATTCCATGTTCTTCTTAACGTCTATTAAAATTTATAAAAGAGATTATTCTATAACCAATTGATGAAGTCTATGCTCTTCAATAAAAGAGGTGTAATTCTTAAATCTATCTCCCTTTGTATTGAAGCGAGTATTCATATTGCATTAATGCAAAATTAGGTTCATTTTGGAAAGCCTTGTAGGGAAACTTAAAGAATACTTCCTGATATTCGTGGAGTAATTCTAAAATATATCTCTCTTTATATTGAAGTGGGTATTCATATTGCATTAATGCAAAATTGAGTTTATTTTTATTTATTTATTTATTTCTAAGGAAGATCTCATAGGGAAACTCGATGGATATTTCCTCACATTTATGGATGACATTCCTAGTAAACTCGTCAACCTAGACACTCGTTGACATGCAATTAGCCAAATACCCAACAACATTAGTTATAATCAATTGAACTAACCCCTTCAATTGCAAAATTAAATTCATACTTACATTTACATATAAATAAATATAAACTTTAACTTAATACAAATTCATAAAGCAAAAATATAATTAAAAACTTTATCAAAGTGAAATTTATTCTAATTTTTCAAATATTTATAATTATTGATATATACCTTCCATTTCATTATTAATTTTTAGATAATTTCTTCCATTGTTTTTTTCATAATTTCACAAAGTTAATTAGGTTGTGCTTGGGTTGTATATGGGTATATGTTTACTACAACTATTTTATGTTCAAATTTTTAATGCGTTTTTGTTAATTTTAGTGGGTGTAGAAAGATTCTTAGAATCCTCTTAGATATTAATACTTTGTATTTATTTATTGTTATAAAATTAAATATTAAGTTCAATGTGGCGTTTCCCTTGAATTAACAACGATTTCATTTTTTGGAAAGTAATTTGCTAATGTTTTTTGGAAAGTAATTTTCTAATGATTGTGTGAATATAACATGAGAAATGAGACCACCTTATATTTGGTGATTCGCTTGCATGGAAAAACATCAATAACGAAAAAAAAAAAGAAAAAAAAAAGATTTTTCACTAGTCTTCCAGAATCTTTCACTATGATTGTGGTTATCAAGGATAAACCTTCCTCTTTCAAGGAAACTCTATTTTGTTTAAGCAAAATTAAAAGCAATTCCCAACCTATTCTTAGTTTCACATCACCTAACACCTCCCTAGTATTAGAGAAGGGCCCTTTTCCAAAGGAAACTCTCTTTTGTTTAAGCAAAGTTAAAAGCAATTCCCAACCTATTCTTAGCTTCACACCACCTAACACCTTTTTAGTGTCACAGAAGGGCCCTTTCCCAATGTTTTATGTGGAGAAGGTTGCTTTAGTCTCAACCCATAAGTTGATTCAACATGGGTTAGCAAGGAGAAGGCTTATTTTCTTGTTAGTGGCACAATTTCCAAGTTCAATGGCCTATGCCCATTCATGAAGAAGCTCCATGCATGGATAAAAGTGACCCGAGTTCTTTTTGGAGGATATAGTTTCTATACATTCACATGCGAAGGGATTTTCCACTTTGTAGTTCACTGGTAAGTAGGATGGAGCAAAAGTTGTCAATGAAAGGCCTTAGTTTCTGGATGGTGTTGGATTATTTATGAAACCACGGTAGCCTAGTGTCAACCCATATATGAAATATTTAATGACAATCCCAATATAGGTTAGATTGTCTAGTCTTCCTTCATAATATTGAAGTTATGAGACTTTAACAACTTATTGAAATGGATCGTCCGAGTAATCTCTCTTTTTAACTTTGTAATAAAATTTCAATTTTGCAAAGTTTGTCCAAGAGCCAAAGCCATGGAAGATGAAAAGACTCATCTTGTTGGTTGGCCTTCCAAGGTAGCTCTATTAAAAGAGTAGTGGTGGAAAGGGAGGAGAGAGGAGGCAACAAGAGAGCTTGAAAGGAAATGAAGGAGAAGGACAGTTGCAAAAGACGAGGGACTCAAAAGATGAATCTTGTTGGAAGATCGAAGGTTGTCTTTGAGCTAAAGTCGTCAGCAAAATGTGCCAATGAGTAAGAATGCATCATGGTCTTAGTTAAGAGTGCATAACTCACCTTTGTAGCTATTTCTTGAGCTTAATAAAACCCCCACCCATGAATGTTGGTTTTCCCGTTTGGGTTTCTAGGGTAAATTGTTTGTGTCTATGACTTAAATTATCTATGTATGTTTTGTTCACTATTCTTAAAGTAGTTCACCACTGGTGTGTTTAATTGCTTGTGGTTTTAGTTTGATTACTCCATGCAAATTACATTCACTGCTCTTTTGTTGTGAATTTAATGGCCATGTCATTAGTGAACAACAAATCGATATCCAACAATCAAATCAATTTCCTTTGTTAACATGGAATAGTGGTTCAAATGTCATGAAACCATATTCTACAACATTGTCAAATTGGAACAGTCCCTAGCAATCAAATTGATTCCTCCTTGGCACATCATGATTTGATGCTTTCCTTGTTTTGTTATGGTGGTAGTTCTAACATCCCATGAATCGAATGCAAACTCATGCATTGATTGTTGGTTTTCCCTTTGAAGGAACCAATGGGTTCAACATTTTTATGCATCTACAATACTAACATTGTGCATTGTTTGTGGGTTAATTAAATGGCACATTAAACGGTTTACCAATCCCTATAACAACCCTGTCATTCTAGATTGAATATCGGTCATGGTGTATTGCCCATGTGTTGTGTAAATGTATGCTACAACCATTCTCCTCTTACTATACATTGATTGGCAACTACTACCATCTAAAGGAAATATTTCTTATATTTCTAATGATGAAATACATATGTGCACATTGATAATTAATTAAAGCATTGGGCATATTATATGGTCAAGGTAATGCCTTCCCTTATGGAACCATTGGCATTTTTGGTTCTTTGTCTTATGTTGGCAAGTGTGTTGGAATTGCATGAGAGGAACTCAACATAGATTGAATAGAGTTAAAAAATGGTTGTGAACAACTCTTATTGAAATTGTTTTGGTTGGTTTGATTGATGGGCATAGTCATTACATATAGTGGCATTGCCCCATAGTGCAATAGAGTTAATAAAACGTTATATAAACACATTTAAATAACATAAATAACATAGGTGTAATTTGAATATTTGCAATTGTCAATTACCTTCAACCTTTGCTAAATGGGTTCAATTAAAAATTATAATGTTGGGTTTGTAACCATAATAAACATAGGCGATATTTCTTTTGTTTACAATTGGAATGACAATGCCTGGCATTAGGTTAAGGTTTTTTTTAATAAATTTTTAAATAGAATGTTCTTCCTTATGCTATAACTGGAGGCGTGGGACAACAAATGTGTTGTTGTTTGGAATGCTATGTAAGCACTTTAAAATAAATAGAGTATAGTCATTCATGCTAATCAATGAATAATTTTAATACTTACAGAGGCACAATTTTATTTTCCATAGAAGATCCGTGTTAGTGAAACAAAAGGGTCATAACCCTATTGTTTATGGATCAACAATTTTTGGCAATCCTTTAGGCACATTGATCACACAAGCCACAAAAACCTATGAGAATGTTTTTACCACCTATGTCAAGTATATATATTTATGCAAATTTAAGCAAAAACTTATTTTACTACATTGTATTGGTATTGGAAAGTGGTGAAAAAAGTTGGACTCAACCCTTAGTTACAATAATATTGCCTTTAATTGTATCTTTTGCTTTAACCATGATCATGTAGCAACTTCCTACCAAAAGTAAAACCTTAAAAAACCTTAAAAAACCTTCTCAATAAAAATATTCAAAATTAAATAACCAGAGGATAAAACCAATTAAAGCTCTATACAACTTTGAACCTAATTCTTCAACAATTATAACTACTCCAATACTTAAAAAAAAATCAAAACTACTATTATTATTACACATTTCAATTGCAAGACAACTTTATATCTCCTCCCCCAACATAAGTCAAGTACATATTATTTACATAAAAATCTCGAGATAGATAGATTTCTTACATATACATAAAAATCCCCTTCCAACAAAAAACAATGAGTCCTCATAGTAAAACAAATATTAATTTATTGTTTTTAGCAAATGCAAATATAAATGGACCTAAAAAGCATTAAGACAAAAAAGCAAAAAGCCATTCTGCTAAAGCTGGACCTAAAAAAAGCCTTTGATTGCATAAATTGGAACTTCCTGCATCTCATTCTCATTCAATGTGGTTTCGGCATCATTACTACTAATTGGATTTTGGGCTGTATCTCATCAGCCTCCTTTGTTGTTCTAATCAATGGTGAACCAACAAAAGTTTTTCACTGTGAGAGAGGACTCCGCCAGGGATGCCCTCTCTCCCCTTTACTTTTCATTTTGATTCTGGAAGGGCTTAGCATCCTACTCAAGAACAGCCAAGCGRAAGGCCTTTTGAAGGGGATAAAAGTTGCGGGACTGACTTTTATCTTGCATATCCTTTTTGTTGACGATGTGTTGATCTTGACAAATGCCAAACTAGCTGAATGGACAATTATACATTCTATCTTGAATAACTTTTGTGTTGTTTCAGGGCTGGAAATCAATGTTCACAAATCCATCTTCCTTTCCACAACTACACAGGACTCTTTGTTAACAAAACTAAAGGAGATGTTCGGCATAGACTCTATTGCACTTTCGAAGGGTTTTTCTTATTTGGGTTTCTTCTTAAAGTCCTCCTCCTTTTCAAAAAAAGACTAGACCCGGCTGATAGACAAATTTGAATGCAAAGTACACAACTGGAGAAACAGATTGCTCTCCATGGGTGGTAGGTTTGTTCTGATTAAAGCTGTCTTGGAAAGTCTTCCAGTTTTTTGGATGCCCTTAGCCCATATTCCAGCCTCTGTTTTGAAGACCCTTCGGCAGCTCATCTTTACCTTCCTCTGGTCTGGAAGTAAAAAACACCCTGGTTATCACCTTTGCAGATGGGAGGTCTTATCTAGACCAAAGACGATGGGAGGTTGGGGTCTAAAGAATCTGCCACTCTTTCATAAAGCGCTCTCGGCTAGCACATTTTGGAGAATTTTAACAAAAACTGGTCTGTGGAGTAGAGTTATTAAAGCAAAATATCTTCATCAGCTTCCGGTCCACATTTGGCTCAGATTTGCCCCTGAGCGCCCTTCTTCTGGTTCACAGACCTGGAAACATCTCTCCTCCACACTACCAATCATCCTACAGTGGATTTCGTGGAATCCAGGTAATGGACTCTTCATTCAAGTGGGCAGGGACTGCATCCTGGGCCTGGGAAGAAAAGCCTTTCTCTCTACCCCTCTCCTCAAGCATCTTCAAGATAAAAGTCTATTCTTCTTAAATCAGTGTTGCGCGATGAACAGGGGTGGTCTGCTAGGGGTTACCTGGCTGAAAAGCGTGGATCTCCATCTGGATGTTGAGTTCACCATAGAATGGGACGGTTTCATACAACATCTGAAGGAAGCAGGGGTTGGCTAAATTGATGGGTCGGACTCTCTCTTATGGACGGGCGGAGACCGTTCAGGCTTACTCTCTCCAAAAAATGTCTACCTCGCTCTGATTACAAACGGTGGGTTTCCTCCCATTGCTAGCTGGAGGCAGTGAATCTGGCAGGGCGACTGCTCTTTGAAGAAAAAATTATTTGCTTGGCTCCTTTTAGAAAACAAGCTGCTTTTTGGGACAAACTACAATCTCGTGGCTGGATTGGACCGAATCGTTGCATTCTATGCAAGTGTTCCAGCGAATCTGTTCTTCACGTTTTCACTCAGTGCTCTTTCCTTCGCGCAGTCTGGGCGCTTCTTGCATCAAAGTTAACACTTTCCTCTACTTGGTCGGGCGCCAGTGTTCATGAATGCTTCCAGAACTGGCATCGCTTAAATAAATTCCATTCTTTGCTCCCGATTCATCTTTGCTGGCAAGTTTGGAAAGCCAGGAATGCGACGCTTTTTAATGAGATTCCCCCATCTGCACAGTCCGTGGTTCATAGTCTACTGGATGAGGAGACTGTCTCTGGCAAGACCAGTGTGAAGCTGCCCTCCCCGAAACACAATCTGATTATCCCTTTTGACAAAGCAGTGGCTTGGTTCGATGGAGCATCACAACAGGGTGGAGCTCTTTGTGGAGTTGGCGGCAAAATTGTCCTGAATACCCATACTTGCATTCGCTGGACACTAAACGAAGGTCAGGGTTCAAATATGAAGGCAGAACTTCTAGGTGCATGGGTCTCGCTCACTCTGGCTTGCCGCCACACCGATGAGTTGCTGCTTCTTGGAGACTCAAAAACTACCATTGACTAGCTGAACGGATTCGCTGATTTCAAGGTGGCAGCACTTGAGTGTTGGAAATTGAGAACCAAAGAAGCTGCACGCCAGTTCAGAATGCTCACTTTCACTCACATCTATCGAGATGAAAACCGTGAGGCGGATTCCCTTTCAAAAAGAGCGTTGCATCTTCCTCCAGGCCAAATTTGTTTTACTATATGGGAGGATGGCAACGAAGGACCAACCACCAAGTTAATGATATGAGTGTTATATTCAGCGTTTCTGCGCAAGCTATCATTGTGTGATGAATAGTGGTGAATGAATGTTGTTTTGTTTAGCCAATCATGGAACCGGCCAAGTATCTAGTTTTTCGTCTTTGAAAGACATCAGGCAGATATGACAGCTTTGTATAAACTTATATCCTTATGAATATAAAGAGCATTTTTTTCTCGTGGAAAAAAATATAAATGGGAGTCATAAAAAAAATTATGGAGAAAAGGAAACACATGATGAATGAAGATGTATAATTCCATTAGGCAAGATGTGGAATTATTTGACAAACTTTGAAGGTAAGGTAGCATAGTTATGACAACCATAATATCTAAAGCCAATGCTTACACGTGTCTATTGCCATATAGGTAAACCTTGTCTTGGCACCATAGGAGACTTAGGCCTAAGTTTGGCCATTGGTTGGCTAGTATTATAGATTCTCTGTAAACTCATCCAGTTGTATCTACATTGGCTATGATCCTTAGGGCCTAGGTATGCTTGACATGAAGTGATAAGACCAAAGTAATGTGACAAGTCATTATGTCTTCATCTAAAGTTTTCTTATTAAGTGTAGGGTTATCCAATATTTTATTATTAAGTGATTTACGTAGAGTTATGATGGGATTCCATCTAAATGTTTAAGAAGTTAAGGGTTAAGTTTCTTTTGTTATGGGAAAGAGTTTATATTATAATATATATGATATTTAATTTTTTAATGAATAAGTAGGTTTAGGGGTTAGTTTAATTAATTGTTGATAATGTTATTGGGTATTTGATTAATGATTAATTTTTTGTTGATAATGACTTGGTTCAAATCTTTTATTTTATTTTTTTCTAAGTGAGTTGAGATTCTATATTACTGAGTAAAATATTGTAAAAAAAGGGTTGAGGGGGTCCCCTGATCTGCCAAAAGGAAACCAGATCAGGGGTCCCCAAGTTGCGCTATCTACATTAGTGAAGGGATGGTTGGGCCGCCACTCGGGGAAACCGACCCAGTCTCCATAAGTTCGTTTGGAAAAGAAAAAAAACTATTCCTTCATAAATACATAAAAGTGAGAGCATATAACTTGAGTTGTTCCTATACTGATAAACAAAAAGAACTTGAGTTGTTCCTATACTGATAAACAAAAAGAACTTGAGTTGATGTTGCGCTAGTCCAAGCAGATTGGGTGGCTTTCATCTCCTTCCTTCCTTACCTCGTTTTCCTTTTTCTGCTCCACCGTGCGCGTCCTTCTGATGTTGCCTGGTGTTCCGCGTCGGTCCGCTGGAGTGATGTCCATGTGATGGACATAGTGAAGGTAGAGTTGGAATTGACCAGCCAATTGGTCTATTTTTTCGCCTTGGTTCCTCTGGTCCTCTGCTATGCTTCTTGCGCTGGTCTCCAAGTCATTTAGGCGGCTCATGATTTCTATGATTTCCTTCTTGCGGCCTTGGTTTTCCACCCTGTTGGTCTCGTTCTTTTTTGCTCTCAGCTTGCATATTAGCATTTTTGTACGCCAAGCTTCCTCCACTGTTTTGTGGTAGAGGGTTTTCCTGGGCTGTGTGGCCCCTGGGTCCCTTATCTCGTCTGCTTCTTGGATGAGTTCCGCCCAAGCTTTGCCCTGGCGCTTGGTGTTGACTTTCCGCTCCCATCTGTCGATGATTGCTTTACCCTTTGTATCTACCTACTCGATGAATGTGCCTTTGGCCTCTTTGGCTGCATGTTCCATCCTAGTGATCTTCCAGGTGCTTATTGGGAGTTCCTCCCCCTTAGGCCCCCTCTTACTCTGGGTGTTCTTCGTTCTTACCATCTTTGCTTGAAATTTGTGGCTTCTGTCGTGATTTGTTTCTCTGCTTCTACTCTCCCCTTCATGGTCTCTGGAATTGCTACTAGTTGGTCTGTCACTATCCCTTATGCTTCTTCTTTTATAGAGTTTCCCTGGAAGTGATCTTCTCCAGGTAATCATTTGTCTCCCGTAAAGGCGTATCTTTCAATCCTTTTTCTTTGTTTCTGAGTGTGTGCGTTTGGGAGCTCTGTCGTCGTTCCAACGCCAATATTTTGCCTTGCACGTTGTTCTCCAATCATTTCCTCCCTCGAGACCTGTGCATGGATGAGGTGTACCCATACCTGCTCTCAGGTTATCCCTTTGGTCTTCATCCTTTGCCGGCTGCGGCTTAGCCTTTCCATTCTCCCACGACCAACCCCTGTACTTCCTTCTATTGGCAAGACCTTGGTATCGTACCCCTTCTTGTGGTGTGACTGTGATCTGCATTGTAACTTGTGTTTAAAAGGTGGCCTAATGGATTCAACCTAGATCCTACTTGCCCTTTGTTTAATTCTGTGTCTCCAGCCTCGATGCGGTCGTCCGTACTTCGACTGTCATCATAGTCCTTTGTCGCTAGTTGGGTACAGTTTGTCTTAAACTGGCCACTTGGGATGTTAATCCACGTGGCATCCAATTATGATCCTTCCTTGTCGACCCCTTCGTTAGCAATTCTATCCGCGAGTCCATTTGCTGACCCGCAGACCCAGCGCAACTCCACTATGATCCTTGTCTGCAAATGCTCTTGAATCTTATGCAAATAGTACGCCAAGCGCCAGTGCCTCTGTATTTTTCCCACTTTGGTGTCGTTTTGGAGTTTCCTTACTGTGTTGATGACTAGCATGGAGTCGCCTTCCACTATTACGTTTTCCATTCCTTCCTTGTGTAGTATCTCCGGGCCTGTCTCTAGTGCTCCAAATTCCGCAACGTTGTTTGTTGAGTTCCCCAAACTTCATGTGTACAGTCGGATAATTCTTCCTTGATTGTCCCTGATTACTCCCCCCATACCGATCCGTCCTGGGTTACCCTTCGACGCCCCGTCGAAATTTAGCTTGAGGGAGCCCTCTGGTGGCGGTTTCCACTTGTGCTCCCCTAAACTTAGTTGTGGCACCCGTCTCACCTGATTGGGGTTGTGTCTTCCTTTCACTTGGAAAGCCTCTAGAATTATGAGATCTCAATCAGTGAATTGCGCTCCTCTTGTTCGGAGGTTGCGGCTTTGTACCGTTTCCCTTGTCATGGCTATTATTGTTTCCTTGATCTTTCCAACCATCCAGCTTTGGTTCCTGAAGATGCGTTGGTTCCGTTCCTTCCAAATTTCCCAAATGATCATGTCGGGGGTGAGGGTCCAACAAAGATTCACCTCTTTGTTGTCACTGAAGTTTTCCTTCCAGGTGTTTATAGTTGCAGAAATATTTCCTCTAATCCTATTAGACTGACAGAAAATGCTTGTCACCCAGTCCCATAATTCTGTTGTGTAGGGACATTCATCCAAGAGATGGTTCGTTGTTTCCTCCTTTTCTTCACATAGGTGGCATCTTGAAGGGCCTATGAAACCTCTCTTCTTTAGGTTCTCCCAAGTTAGGATTCGGTTGTGTAGTATTAGCCACTGGAATATTTTTACTTTTGGCCATTGGGGGCTATTCCAGAGTTTGTCCCATTGATGCACCACAACTTCTTGGTCCTGGTTTGTTATGTAGTGGCGTACTTATTTAATATTGAATTCCCCTCCTGCTTTGTGCCCCCATCTCAGCTGGTCATTTCCATCCGTGACTGCAATTTTCCTTCTCCCGAATTCCTCCTCCACTTCTTTAACTGTTGTTGCGGTCTGGTCTCTAGTCTGTGGGGTGGGAGTGTTCCAGATTCTCCATTTGTCGCGCTCTACTTCTTGTTTCCAGTGATGGTAAACTCGGGTTTTTCCTTGTGCCATCATCTCCTATTGGAGTTCCTCCTAGCCCAGTTGTTCCATTTTGGGTTCCTGTTGCCAGGCATCCTCCCAGAATCTGGCGGTCCTGCCATTCCTTATTTCCCAAAGCTGTGTGTCTGGATCCAGGTCTTGTTGCGCCAGGCTAAGTTCCAGATGGCTGAACCCTCCCTGGTGCCTCTGAAGTGGATTTTGTCATGGTTACTAATATCCAGGGTGTACTTTGTCTTCCATAGGTTAACCCATGGCGTGGTTGTTTCTTTGACCCATCTCCACCAAAGCTTTTCCCCATAGGCGTCGTTGGTTACTTGCGGGTCATGTAGCCCAAGGCCTCCCTTACTCTTTGGCTTACACACCTTCTCCCAAGCCACTAGTGCCCATTTTTTCCTTTTTTCTGCTCTGCGCCACAGGAATTCCCTTTGTATGGTTCTTACTTTTTGTAGAATTCCCTTAGGGGTTGGGAAAATTGACATCATAAAGGTTGGGATAACTTTCAGAACCGACTTGGTTAAGATAAGTCTTCCTGCCAGGTTGAGGGATCTGAAAGTCCAATTGTTTACCCGGTATTGAATCTTATTGACTATTCCTTCCCACGTTGACATCTTGTAGGCTTTGTCTGTCAGGGGGATGCCTAAGTACTTGGTTGGGAGGGTTTTGTGTTCAAAGCCCAGGATGTTGGATAATTTCCTTTGGATAGTTGGGTTGGTGTTAAAGAAGAAGATCATTGATTTGGACTGGTTTATCTCAGCCCCCGAGGCTTCCCCAAACTCATCTAAGATTCGTTTGTAGGTTTCCGCTTCCTTGGTTGTGGGCATGTCATGAAGTAAGGTATCATCCACGAACTATTGGTGTGTGGAAGTTGGACAATTCTCATAAGGTTTGATACCTTTTATTTCCCCTTTTGCGGTTGCACTTTTTATGCTTCGACTGAGTCCTTCCATCATTAAGATGAATAAGAAGGGGGACATCGGGTCTCCTTATCTGATGCCTCTCGTGGGCCAGTATTGTTTGGCAGGGGCTCCGTTTACTAGTAGCGAGAAGCTTGTTGTGGATACYAGGTTGGTTATCCATCAGATCCAGTGCTGGGTGAAGCCGAAGGCTTCCAGGGTTCTGACCATATAGTGCCAGTTGATTTTGTCGTAGGCTTTCGCTAGGTCCAATTGTATTATCATTCCCCCTCTTTTCTGAAGCTTCAGGGTGTGGATCAGTTCATGGGCTTGGATAATATTGTCCATTATTTGCATTCCTTCTATGAACCCTGCTTGCTCTTGCGACACCAGTGTGGGTAGTAGTGGTTTCAATCTGTTGGCTATAGCCTTGGAAATTATCTTATACACCACATTGCACAGCGCTATTGGTCTGTAACGATCGAGAGCTTTGGCTTCATTTTCTTTAGGGATGAGTGTTATCAAAGTAGCATTTAGTGCTTTCAGGATGGAGGCTGAACTTCTAGAGTCTTCCACTACCTTGTAGACATCTTGTTTGACGACTTCCCAACAAGCTTTGAAGAACTCCGCTATGAACCCATCTGGGCCTGAGGCCTTTCCATTGGGCATTTCCTGGAGTGCTTGGTCTATTTCTTCCTCCGCAATGGGCTTGATCAAGTTTTTGTTTTGTTCTTTTGTTACCAGGCGAGGGATATGTTGGGTCACCTTTTGTATGGCTTCTGTTCTATCTTGGTTAGGTTCCTGGGTGATCCCGTGGAAGTGGTTTACCAGAGTTGTTTCGATGTCCTTATGGAACTCTCTTTCTATTCCATTCGGGTCCCTTATCTTCAAGATTTTTTTATGGGCTCTACTGGCCATGGTTGTTCTGTGAAAGAATTTGGTGTTCCTTTCCCCCTCCTTTAGCCATCTGATCCGGGACTTTTGTCGCCAGAGAATTTCTTCCTGCTGGCACCTTTCATCCCATTCCTAGGTCATCTGGATCTCCTCCTTTTTTCGTTTCTCATTGTAGCCCTCCACAATGCAGGTTTCCTGGAGTTTTTTCATTTTTTCTTCTATGTTTTTCTTCGCTTGGTTTATATTGCCAAAGGTGTCCTTGTTCCACTCCTTGAGCCTATATTTGATATATTTTAGTTTCTTGTAGAGTTTGAACATCCTTGTCCCTTGCTCTGGTTGCTCTTCACTCCACCACTGTTTGATATTTTCCTTGAAAGTTGGGTGTTCCATCCAAAATTTATCGAATCTGAAGGGTCTGTTCTTTGGTGTGGTTTGGAAGCCTGCTTCTAGTTGCATTGGCCAATGATCAGATCCCCCCCATGGAAGGATGTTGCAGTCTAAGGTTAACCCCTGCATAATGACTGACTCTGACACTAGGAATCTGTCGAGTCTAGTTGCTACCTAATGTTGGCTCATTTGCTTATTATTCCAGGTGAAATGGCCATTTTTGGTTTTCATATCTACCATTTCCGCTGTGTCTATGAATTTTGAGAATTCCTTCGCATCTCTATCCAATCTTCTTGTCCCTCCTTTTTTCTCCGTAAGTGACGTGATGATGTTGAAATCCCTAGCTAGGATCCAATGGAGGTTGTTGGCTCGATTTTTGAGGTCTGCTAGATCGCTTAACATTCCTCTCCCATCCTCTGGCACCTGGGGTCCATACACATTTGTGCATAAAATCTCCTCTGTCTTCCCAATGATTTGCATGCGGACCGTAATGGTATGCCTTGTCGCTTCGACTACTATTAGGCTTAGCACTTGTGGGTTCCACAGGGTGAGGATGCCTCCTGCCATTTGGTGGCCTCCAATGGCCACCATCTTGTACTTGCGCCATTGTTGTTGACTGATTGTTTCCATTCTTTCTGTATTACACTTGGTCTCTTGGATTAAGGATTCATTGTTTTCTTGGGCTATTTAGGCCTCTTATATTCCAAGTTATAACCTTCATTTAAACATGCGGGGGGGAGTTGGGGAAGAGTTTTTTTTATCTTACCTGAGTTTAGCAGTAGCGCTCCAAGCTCTTGCAGGGCTACACTGTTGGATTTCCTACCTTTTTTCCTCCGCATCTGTTTGGGCGAGAGTTGTGGTTGTACCTCACCGACTTTGACTCCTAGGTGTCCAATCTCCTCGTGTGCTCGCTTTTGGCCTCTAGCTTTGGCTTCCTCCCTTAGGAGGAATAGGTATTGGATGCGGTATAGTTGCTCTGTTGGTACATTGTCCACTCCCTGTCTTTTCCATTGCTCCAGTATGTTCATGAGATCTATCCCTTCCCTTTCCACCAGGTCTCTGAGTTCTGGATCTTCTGTGCCTACTTTGCTCGGTGTCATTTCCACCTCTCCCTTTGCATCTTGCATGGGGGTGTTGTTGTCTTTGATTTCTCCTTCCATTTGAGTTGCGCAACTTCCTTGTTCCTTCTGGTTGTTAGGTCGGTCAGTGGGCTCATTTGGTGTTTGTTCTCAGAGTTCCTGAGTTGTTGTCGTATCCTTCTTGGCCTTTGCCCCTTGATTGGTTTTATCCCTTCCTTCCGGGCTCAACCAGACTTCTGGGTTATTTCATGCTTGGGCTTTGCTCTGCCTTTTGTTGGCTCTACTTCTTGGGTTTGGTTTAACAAATCCATCCTCATCCTGCTATGGTTTGGAATTTTGCGTTTCCTACTTTTTATTAAGAGGGCATTCCCTGATTAGGTGGTCATGTTCGTGGCATCTTCTGCATCGGAAGGGGATTTGTTCATAATCGATGTTTTGGATCCATTCCTCGTCCCTGAATTTGAGGCATATCGCTTCTGGGAGTGCTCCCGACACATCCATCTCTATGCATATTCTTGCGTAGGATGTGTATTTCCCTTTCAGGGTTACTTTTGAGGTCTTTATATATTTCCCCAGTTTATTCCCTATCGCTTCGAAAGTGGAGGGTAACCAGTAGTCTAAGGGTAGGGAGTAGAGTCTCAACCAGACCGATACCTTTTTGAAGGTCTCTTTTTCTGGGGAGAAATTCTCCTTCCATGGCTATATGTACAGTCCTGCTGATGCATGGAAATATGGCCCTCCTTCAACTACTTTGTCTCTATCCTCCAGGTTTATGAATACCATTGTGAAGAAACCTTTCGAGCCTAGATGGAGCTCCACTTCCCCATTTGGCTTCCAATGATATTTGATCCAGTTGCGCAACGCTTTTTCTGTGGGCCATAATCCCATAAATTTGTAGATTAGCGCATGCGCCTTCATCTGATCTCTGTAGAGTGTCATCTGCGGATCCTCCAATACCACCTTGGGTATCAGTGCTGCTTTGGGTTTGCATAGGTTACGCCCTTCGGTCTGGTTGGTCTTCATTGTGTCTTGCGTCTTGTTCTGAGTTTCTCTTGCTTCCTCTTCCCTGCATTCACTTTTCCCCATGTTTCTTTCCTAACCTATCCTGACCTATTCCAGGGTCTGATCCTGAGGTGCCTGCCATTGGTGCCTTGAATATTATACCCCTTGGTCCTTTCCCTCTGTCTACCACTATCTGTTTGTATGAGGGGGTCCCCTTACCCCCTCCTCTAGTGCTCATGCTGCCCTCTGCAATGGCCGCGACTGTCCAAACCCTAGCTTGTGGTTGCTCCGAGAAAAAAAATAATTTTTTGTTCAAATCTTCTTTTTATTAAAGTGCACTAATTTACATTGATAAGTTTATTAACAATGCCAAATATAGAGAAACATACTTTAAGTTTTTGAGCAATTTTTTTCTTGATTTTTTTTTTTTTGAATAAGATCAAAAGTGATAAATATAAAACTTAATATTCACATCTAACAAATTACCACTTTATCATTAAGTTACATGTTTATGTCCATTACATTGACATAAACTAAAAGAGTAAGTTTATTAGTGAACAAAATCAATCTCTTTTATGTGGAAATTCTTTCCCAAATCTAATAGAAAATTTGAATTCCACATGATTAATAGAACTTTATCCTTTGAGATTTTGGACCATTTTAATTCTACATGATTAATAAAACTTTGTTGAAATTTTTAACCATTTTAATATGATCTATATTATTGAAATTTTGAAAAAATAAATAAATCAAATTGTAACTTTAAATTAACTATAAAAATAAAACCCTAAAAATTAAAGTTATTCGCTTATTAACTCATTCCTAAATTAAATATACATATTTCCCACATTCTTAATACATATTCCCCACATTCTTATAAAAGAGATATACACATTCCTTATGCTTTTAGAAGATATAGAAAATGTGTACTCTAATACTATTATAGTTTTATTGGTAAATAAAATTACATTATATTATATTGGTGAATAGAAAAAATTACTATATATATTTATTTTCTTTTTATCAAATTTATTTTTAATAGTTTACTTTTATCCGGTTTGATTTGATATTAAGATTTTAACTTTTTATTTGAGTTTGAATATCAGGGTAATGAATTGATTTGATCCTTTAATAACTTTTTAATGTATATTTTGTTTATATTTTTTATATTTGAAGATTTTGAATGTTTTTCATTTTAAGTACAAAAGAAGGATCTTGTTTATATTACGATTGCATGTTTACAGAGTTTTGTTGTAATTTCAGCTATGTCGCCTATAAAAAAAGGAAATCGAGACAGTTGGCCTTATGATGCCACCTGTTTTCAAACAAAGAAAAGTTTATCAGGTTGCCATCCTGCCCGGAGGAAACAAGGACGCACAACCACAATAGATTCAGTCCAGTCTATAACATCCTACATATAACATTGCTATGATCTAAAGTTCTGGTTTGAAACAAGAGAAAATTGCTAATTATGAACATTCTCAGGACCTTTTAACCAGTCGTCTCGTCAGCGTCACCCTTCTTTCGCCATCTGGCTAGAATCGCATAGGCTTGCATGCACGTAGGGCACTATCGGCATGGGGATGCTCTGGAGTGTGTTGCGTACATCATGTCGAGGCGATGGCTGATTTGAATGGCTCTGAAGATTTGGTCGTCCACCATGCTTCACGTTTTGAAGAGTAGTTCGAGATAACCCAGATTGATGTGTGGAGGCTAGTCCTCCCATTCCTTCTGAACAATGGAGAGGAGAGTTAGCCCTTGAGCATGAGTCCCCTCTATATCTGCATTTGCTCTGCTAAGTTGGCGTGCTGGCTGGCTATTCTACTGTGTCGCTGCCCCTGGAGGTGCTCCGCTTGTTGGGTTAGCCTTCTCGTCTGCGCTATCCGGCAATTCTTCCTTGACGTAACAAATTGTGAAATCCTCTGCCGGTTCGTCTTCCCTACAACTGTGTGAGGTTCCTGGAGTTGGAAGCTTGGTCTCGTTCCCAAAAATAGTGGGGGGATTCCAATTGTCCGGGACGATGAAAAGGAGATGTTTTGGATAATCCTGGATAGGTTCATCCAGAGCAGTCTCCTCCACGTACGCCCATCCAGAGCAGTCTCCTCCACGTACGCCATGGGAGGCGTTCTAGGTCTCCCATGTTTCTGGTTTTCCGAGCAGATGCTAGAGCCAACGCTTGTTCAAATTTCTTTTGCCGCTTCCTGCGAGAGTCGTAGGCATACCACGCCACGCCTCTGCGAGGCCGTCCTCGTGCTCTTGGCATGTGGAGGAGCCGAGCTATGGCCGAGATATTGACGGGAAGGTTGTTCCTGCTCCAACACTCCACAGGTCGAATTTGCAAATGCATCGCATAACCATCCAGGCAACTAATAAGGGTGAGGGTGATTGTGACAGCTCTGGCCATTAAGGCTAAGTTCTTAATTCTCTAGTGTGCCGTTCTCTTCACGTGCTTGAGAAGACTCGTCCATTGGTTATGGCTGCGCGGGTGCCCTCCCATCTTTAATGGTGAGGAGATGGGAGCCGGTGACCATTATTTATGGCGCTGCCCGACTTGTTGCCACTTGTCCTGCCTATTCGACGTGGCACCCCATCCGGGGGAAGATTTTGAATGTTAACATAATTATTTTTTAATATTTAATTTTATTTTTTCTCATTTTATTAATTAAATAATTTGATGTTATTTTTTTTTTTAAAATTTAAAAATTAAAATTGATACTTTCTCTTTATAAATATAA